>NQII01001288.1:101862-131601 GCA_002778355.1 Clitarchus hookeri
TAAATTATAATATTAACGAAGCAACTCAAGAAAGAAATCGATCAAAAATACTTCATTTTGGGTGACAACACAATAGGTCCCTCTACAAGCGAACAAAGCGCGCGGAGGGCGACGCAACACTGCCGATCAGGTCCGTTCAGGCAAGCCGCGTGTCTTTCCCCTTGTACCCCTCACACACCGTGGATAGTTTTGCGAATATTCGAGTTGTTACAACCGTACGCAGTCTCCCCTATTGCAAGAGAGCGCGCTGACGGCAAACTTTTATCATTACATGGAAAAACAGTGGTGCTTTTTTGGCAACTTTTAGTAATAACTGATGAGGAAAGAGGAAACGTTTGAAAGGATTACTGACCTCCGAATTTCTACGATGTGATGGACATGGTATGCCTTTTACTAGAAGCAGTAGTTTTGAGTATGCATTACAAGATATGTAAAGGTAGTGTTACATTGTCTGGATTGTATGGCTGAAATGTTTTGAAAAGTATGGCGGGTGGTAGGTTGTTAGTATTATTGGTCAAAATGGTTTCATAACATAATCGTGCCATTTTTTGTATTTGTTAATCTTACTTGTATGGCATAATATAGCTGCCAAGCATTTGGTTCTAATATTTTTCGCAGGAATGGTTGATAGGTTTGTTATGATAGTATGATTGGTGGGTATCGTCAGATAGAATGATCTGTTCATATGATCTGTTAGTATTGTTAGTCGGAATGATTGGTTGAAATATTTTGGTTCGATGGTTGATGTGACTTGTCTGTATGGTTTGTTGGTTTTGCTGGTATTGTCTGATAAGGGCTCGCAAATGGATGTATGGCCTGTGCAAATGAGCTGTGTGGTGTGATGATGTCTGCTAGATTGATGGTTAGAATGTTTTCTGCTGGAACATTTGATTTTCTTGTCTGGTGGTATGACATATTGACATGACATTTCGTTTTCTGGTTCGCAGGCGAGGGTATGCAGTATGGGCTGATCGTATTATCTAGCCACGTGGTCGCTATCAGATGATGAATTTTTTTGTCAGAAAAATTAGCTGGAATATTTCATAGGAATGCCTGTATGGTGGCTTTATGGCTGGTATGAAGGGAACGGTTAAGTATAGCCGATATGGTCCTAATGGAATGGACTGTAGGTAAGTTATTGCTGTTATGGCCTGTTCATGTAGCCTTGGCATCACATGATAGAATATTTTGCCCGGGACAATCCGTAGGAATAGCTGGTTGCCATGTTTTTTGGCAGCGACTATGATAGGACATTAAATATTGAGATTTAATTAAAACTTTTTTCTTTGGGTAATTAGAGGTCCGGGGTATATAGTTGGTTGATATAGTATGTTTTGGCTGTAGGGAATGCTGGATTAATATTATGGTGTTAGGGGTGACGTCTATTTTTCTAGCAAATGAAACATTGTCTTAACAGACTGCAGTAAATTAATAAATATTTTAATATTAGTAATATTTTTCGTATTAGGGTAAAGTTATGACCGTATTGAAAAATGTGTATAATGGTGAGACTATGCATAACCTTGTTGCTGTTAGTTTGCTCGTTCTCTGCAACCGCAACAGCACACCTCTCCGCACATTTACTTGCTTGAAGGGCCCTTGCTGTGCTATGCAATGATGTGTCAAGTGCAAGGATCGGTTCAAACGAGGCGATAAGCTGACGAGACATATCAAGATTTGTAGGCAGTGTTTCAACAGCTAAGAAATGACCTGTGCTAGCTGTTGGCGAAACCACATGGAACGGATTCTACCTGAAACAATCAGCATTCAAGAGTTCTGTACTTTAAAAGATGATTTGATTGGAAATAAGTTGTAGGTACGAAATACATGTACATACCTGGATCACATTAAGCAAGTGATAATTAATCAATCAATTAACAGTAGTTGAACAAGGCCCATAATATATGTTTGGCTGGAGTGTACCTTCGAAAAGCCTCAGGATAAAGCAATAAGTTGCAAAGCATTCAAGACTGCGAATCAAACATTGTACGATGTTGATAGCATTCCATAGGCTGTAGATGCCTGGAAATGAAAACTTTGCTGTGAGGAGGAATATATGGCTAAGGATTCTGGCTGGACGCTTGCTGGTGTAGACGGTCATGAGTTGCTTATTGACAGATTATATTAGTTACATGAATAGTGAGCATGTTGCTGGAAATACACTTTATAATTGGTATGGTGAATGTAAGGATTCTTTTTGTTTCTAGTCTGAAGTATGTAAATAAATAAATATATATGCAAATGATTAAAGAAGTGCTTTATTTCTTGTTGGCGTTGTGTCCTGTCTACTTTCCTAATATGGGGAATATGATAACCTTTGTTTTAGGGATCGCCATAACATGTCATTTAATGTAAGTGTGCATATAATAAATAAATGAAATGATGTGGGTAACATTATTTGAAAGCTAGGCCTACACAGCAAATATTTAAGTAATATCAACACAATGCATACAATCCATGATATTGCAGTAAAGGTATACGTTTGAATGAAGTGCACAAGAAATGAGAGTGAATTAATATTTTAGTACATTCACAGCAGATGGATGCAGCAGTCTTAGAAGTATGATTTTTAAAGGGGTAGAAATTTGACTCTGAAACTTAAAGGGAGGAGTAATGTCATGCTTGGCCTGTCCAGACGTGCTTCAGGGCATTACATGGTGAATAGAGGTCCTATATAATTTCTACACGACCAGCCTATAATACACCAGTTATTTTAAGTAAACACAAATTACAAACTAAATGGACGATTATGATGCTTAAAGGTTGAATGGTATAATGAAAAATAGTGGTAGTTATATAATCAAAGATGGCGGAGTCGGAACAAAGGTGAGTAGTAATCAGGGTGGAGCACAGCTACAGAATGAGTAATCAGCAGGCTACTTGATCGAGGAGGAATGACTGGGAATGAATATAATGTACGATGTTGGTTCGAGGGGACAGAGTAGATAGCAGATGACTAAATTGTGGTGACTAAATCAGGCAGGAATGATAAGAGAATTAAAGAGAGGTTACAGAGCACAAAATGAAATCCAAGATGGTGGGTGTGGCGAAAGCAACGAAGGTGGAATAACAGTGAATGAAGGAAATGTGTTGACTACAGCTTGCCTGGTGACTTAGACAATTGAAATCCCATGATGGTGGGGTGGAGCAAATTCGACTAGAGTGGAATGTTAGGGCATAAGTTATTGGGATCAAGGTGGCAAGGTTATGTAAGATGGTGTTGACATAAATTAAAGATGGTGCACATGGAGTGACAGAGTGTAAGTAAATCGGAATCAATATGCTGGTGATATGGAATGACAGGGCAACTCGTCTGGTGGCTTAGCAAATGAAATCAAAGATGGTGGGATGGAGCGAAGGTGGCTTAAGTGGAATGTGAGAGCGCGAGAAAATATGGATGGAATGATAGAGCATGAGAAAATGAATTTCAAGATACAATTCAAGATGTCTGCCGTAAATAAGATGTCAGCGATGATGTCAAAGGTCTTTGCTACAGGGCTCTGGAGCCTGGAATCTGTTTAAAAAAGGGAGGGGGGGGGACGATTTCGAGGAAAAATGGGGCTTCTACCTTTTGAAGGGAAAAACAAGAAATTTTGACTGAAATTCTAGGAATTTTGTGTTTTTGAGGGGGAAAATAAAATTTTGAGGGGAAAAAGGAGAAAAACAATATGGTGGTGTTGGTGGCTCCCGACCCTGAACCGTGTCCCCGAATCGCCTAAATTCTTCTACTAACTGAACAGTCACGGCCCGCGGCCAACTTCTTAACAGAAATAATACGATCGTGTTGTCAGTCACAATTTCAATATGAATTCAAGCTGACGCACGCCCAGACAATTCTAGCTGTAGCACGGTGACTGAGGCTTTACCGGCAATTTACTTGCATTCGTAATGGTCCATAGCAATGTGTGCCGAAATATCAAACTTTTTCGAGGAACAGACACAAACATCACTTTACCACATACTGTTATCCACGAACATTCGCGGATATTTCGCTTTGTTATCTAAACACTTTTTCCGCTTGCGTTAGATACAGTTGCACGCTAATTTCACATTGGCTCAGACGTCCCATGCGATAGTGTTTTCTCGATTTGCCAGATACCCATTGGCTGTAAAAGTTAATGGTATGCGGAGTTTATTTATGAGTACTTGATGACATTGGCATTTCTTGGCAATAAAATGTGGCCTATATCGCGGTGTCCAACTCCATTAACTCTGTTGAATGTGCCCACAAACTTCGCCTTCGCAAGCAAGTTTGACGTAGGGCCTGTGTGGTATCGCGCAGTTGCCATCGCCATTCCGTGAGTGCATCTTAGCAACGCTTGCCAGACTGTATTAATAACACTTGGCTCGCTGGCGAATTCGTCTTCCCGCTCCACTGCCACTGCTACTGTTCCGTTTTGTGGTGACTGACCCAGGCGAGGTATGCTCAGCGACAGTGGTGAAACGTCTCCAACTTAGGAAGGAGCACGCCATTAGGCGCCCCTCTTAAAACAGTTTTCTTAAAAATATAAATTTGGCGCGATCAAAACCTAAATTACATGCTATATAAAAAATTGAGAAAAGTATATAACCCAGAGGCGAAGATGTCTAAGTATAAGAAATACATTATAACAGTTCATCAGATATCAACGCATTTCGGTGAACAAAAAGTTTATATGCCCAGTTACTCTCATTCTGGTGCCCTTTACTAAATTTGGGAAGGGGCAATGTATACCCTGCCCCCTCCTTCCGTTCAAGTTATGCCACTGCCCCGCGACATCCGTGCATGTAAATGAGCGGGGTTCACAAAATGGACGCAACCGAACTGTCAAGTCCATGGTGATGATAAACTATTATGAGCGACCATTGAGTCGCATGTGCGTGATGGAGGACTGGCATGTAAATTGTAGCCTGAGTCCGCGTTGACTTCACGTTCAATAGTGATTTCTAGAACAAGGATGGCCCATTGGATTAAGTATGATTTTAGGGGTAGCGTTTGTATGTCAAAGTATCGCTGCATGGGTATAAAACGATACTTCCGGGTTTCCTGAGGGATAGCGTTTCACTGAACTACAAAAAGTAGGAATATATTTGACTTATTCACAGATGATTGGGGCACGAAAGGTCGACGACTTTGAGATATGGTGTAATATATTGTGCTGTGTTTACTGACATTGGCATATGTGTGACATACGAGTCTACGAAAAACCCTGGAAAGCCCATTAGTTTCCCGATACACAAGGAACTTTGTTGTATCTAAAACAGCTGATAATTTGGATGGTGGTCTCGCCAGTTACTGAATGTTAGGTCACAAGCGTATTGGTAAGTAATATGTAGTAATTGGAACCAGAATGAAATTACCTGCAATATTGAACCTTTTCTGTCAACCAATAAGCGAACTTGGTTTTGTTTAGCGAGATGCGACATCAAACAACGGGACTGGACACCCCTAAAACTGTACACTAAACTTGGAAGTGAAACGGAAGCAAAGTAAGTCATTGATGCTTCCGGAATATACAACCTTATACCAACCTTTCTTTGTGGTTTAGTATGCCTAGAGAGAGAGAGAGAGAGCTGTTTTATCGTGCCGTGATCATGATTAGCGTAAAAATCGATCAGCTTACAAATCTGAAGTTTGTTTCTTGTGACATTGAGGTTCTGACTAAGCGGAGGGAACGAATAAGGAAGAAAATACCGGATCTTTGAAGTACTTGTTGATTCTGTATTAGGACAATACAATACGCCCGTTCACAACGTCTTCTCTGTGAAGCAGTTCTTAGCAAACTCATCCCTGTGCTCGAGCATCTCCTATATTCACCAGATCTGGCACAGTGTGACTTTTACCTGCCCCCCTAAGTGAAAAACGTGTAGAAAGGAACGCACTTTCAGGCAATCGAAAAGATGAAAAGAAAAACTGCTGACCTTCCGAAGAAGGTGACAGTTGAGATGCAGTACTGTTTTGAACAGTTAAGAAGTTTTTCTTATCAGTCCATTACTTAATAGCCACACCTTTTATTCTTTTGTACGTTATACATAAAAATTCAGTTGTTTCGATACTGCACATACTGGCATATAGCAGCACCCAACAGTGTATTCAGCTTGATGTAAAAGTTTGTTCTCCATGGTCCCATATTTTGTGCTAGTCTCTGTTAAAGTACTCGGCGAACATATAAGAAGCTGTCTTTGGTCTCGCATTTGTACAAATAATTTATTGAACAAAATGATAATAGAAAAATGAAAATACATTTCATTTCCAGGCAGACGAAGTACGTTGAACTGTCCATTTCTTTAAGCGTATTTTCACTTAATATAAGTTTCCATTAAAAATATTTACAAAGGCCCTTTCGTTTTGATATTTTCTTGCTTTAGTAATGCGATAATTTAGATAAGAGTTTAACAAGACATGTTGATTTGGTTGTTATACATACCTTAAACCGGGGGTTATTTTGCCACCTGTTTGGGTAACTAGGCACCTCTCTAAATATTAGTTTTGGTGCCATTTGGTGAAGGGGTAGCATACATTATCTGGGTAGATAACAGTTAATTTCTGTTCCTGTACCAAATTCCATCAAAGAAAAATTTTCGATTTATGCGAAGTTACCTCAGCAAGTGCAAAATAACCTCAATTTATGGTATTTGTTTCACGTGCCTATTTAAGTGAAGTGTACTAAGCAGAAAATATATTAGCTCTGGTTGTATTGAATGCTCACTTGTTCTGTCCGGTTGTTTGGAGGGGAGTTTGCCACACCTTCATGGTGTATCCGTGCACTAAGAGATTGTTTGCTGTGGCTTATGTGACAGTTTGTGTTACGCCGCAGAAACGAATGTATAACGAACACATTAATGTGAATTATTAGCTTTAGTTGTTATTATTTCATACACCGATGGATTAAAATTTAATCTATTATCAGACTAGAAGTATATTGTATCTTCTCCGGAAGTTGCCACAGTACCCCAGCTGTGTTTTTTTCCTGTTAATTAGTTTTTTTCCTAAGCTAGTGCTAAAGATAAGATACGGTTTTTTTTAATGATACGCAGTATATGAATCAGGAATCCTACCCACTCACAAATTGACATGGATAATGCAGTAGAGGAATTCCCGGGAGAATCAATCCCATTTGAGTGGGAATTACGGTTTGTGGTAGGATATGGTACTGTAAATATTCATACTAGGCATTGCGGATTCCAAAGGTGTGCATTTGATCTTGTGCCCAATAATTACAGCGTTATGTATTTTTCAAAAATTAAGTCATAACGAGTGAGAGCAACCAATATGTTAAAATGTGTGAGTTTTGCTAAGCCTTAATTACGAAAACACACATGCTTTAAATTTTTTCTTTACTAAGATTTATCATCTTCATTTATATTGCAGAATCGTCACTGACAGCGCATTACTATGAATTTCCAATGCTATAGATTTCTATGCTTTCATTATGTATTAAGCATATTTGTACGCAATGTAATATGATTCGGTAATGTAATACGTAGTTGATAAATATTTATAACCAGTTTTATATAAGGTTCGTAACACTTGGAAATACCCAACCATCTGTTTTACGCCAATAATTTTGCAATTTGCTTTATTTATTCCCTGATGTCGGTGAGAAGCTGCAAAGTTGTTTAGGCATTTTTCCCTGTGTGGATCACCGCTTTGCTGTTTTACATGAATACAAGGTCTAATTGTCTGGAGTATGTGGGGTGGTGGTTTTTTTTTTTTTTTAAAGCTTGCGTTTGTTTTTGTGTAGGCGGAGTTACTTCGCCTATTTCCTTTTTATAGGAATATTTACCACATAAACGTGCGAAATGATCAGTCTTGTTAGATCCGTAGCTAAGTGATGTCATTCCAGAGTATATAGTTGCACTATGCTTTCGTTTGCGAGTTACTAGTTTTCTAAACTTGTCATCAGTTATTTGAGGCCAGTCATTGAAAGCAAAATAAGTTTACTTTTTGTGATAATCCCTTAGGAGGTCGTAGCCACCTGAAAAGTTTTTTAAGCTATACAGCTGTAACTAATATAAATATTTTTTTATACCTGCGAGCCCTATCTTTGAGTATTTGTTTAATTTGAAAACATAATTCGAAAATCGAACCAGAAGACTGCCCAGATGAGTCCTTTTCAAATCCGTTATCTACACATTTCTGAATACAAAATATTTTTGCATAACACTTCATGGCCAAGTAGATTGCCTTGGCGTGACCAACAGTTGTGCCAGCTTTTTTAAAAATGCAAACATTTTCCCAGTGCCTTAATTATCGCTTTTGAGCAGTGTGGCTCGGAGGATCAGTCATATAATTTCCTTGGAAGCCTTTCAAATAACCAAAATGTGGGTAATTATGTCAACGAGAATAGTAAAGTGTATTAGGGCAAGAGCATTGCAACTTGATGTCGTACTCTAAGTTCTCACTAACCCAAGTTTATTACTACCTGAATGTGCATGGCCTTATGGCCTTCTTACCGAAGTTCTTACTTTTTATTGAAATGTTATCAACTATTTATCAGTTTTATCCGTCTTGCTGAAACTTTTTTTATTGATACGTGTTGAAAGTAATTCTGCGTATGTAGTTTTTCCTGAACAGGTCCAGTACAGGCAAACAAAAATCGCAGGAGATACCCTTATTGTAGTAAACAAGAGGCAGTATCCTGAAGTGATGAAAACTCTACAAATATGATGGGAATGTAGAAACCGTTTGGGCTGACACTTGATAGAACTGTTACAAATGAAATTTCTCACCACAACTTTTGAGTAAACTGCTGCATGAAGAAATGATGTTTAATAAATACCCAATTTAAAACTACTATGTTGAGTTCGGTATAATAGTATAAAAAACCCTCTTAAATTTTGTTTCCCTACACAAAAAAAAATCCAGTATAGCATATTTACGTTTAGCATTTCCATTTAAAATGTTTATCAGAACACTCGTAAGAGTTAGCATAGCAAATACAGATAAATCGACCTCGATAGCTGTCTGACTCAAAAAATAAAAATCTCGAAATCCTTTCCTTAACGCATGACTAGATCGGCGGAACGAACCAAAGCTCTGCAGTGCTGTTGAAAAGAAATGCACAGTTCGGTAGAATAGGACACGGCCTGCGTTCACACGTTGACGACGCACCTTGCCGTTGGATCATGTTTTTCTACGCAGCGCATATTTCATTTTCATATTATGTCTCTCACAAACCCAGGTTTTAGCTTTTTTATAGCCTTTATACAAGTCATCTCGGGAACTGTGGAGTAGAGACTTTCCCGCAGTTCATATGGGTCACGCAAAGTGTCTTGCGCGTAATTAACGCCTCTGCATGTTACTTGGTACAACGTTTTGTCAACTCCAACTGGCACGACCATCACACATTACAGTATCCGCAGACCCGCGGAACATAACTTGCTTCCAACCTGCTATGAAGTGATCAGGCCTTAACTGGACGGCCTGCCTGATCACACCTTTAAACATTAAACCAGGACACGTGCGTGATAGCAATAACACCTTGCGAAAGACAGTTTCAGAGATCCCCTCCAGCCAGTAAACGGACCGAAATATTAAACAACGCGCCCGATATAGGCCAGCGTATCACCGGGAGCGGGGTCTTTTGTCGTCGGGCTACTGGAATGAGAATACCACTGAAGCTGGGTGTGTCCGGCCGTCGTTACCGCCGCCTAGAATCAGCCCCCGGCAACATTAATCCGGCGTTGGTCGCGCCCCTCCGTGAGACACCGTTGGTCGCGCGTGAGCAGTTCCCTCACATCTCAGTTTGTCATTTCTATTATAACCTGCATTAGTTACGGTTTTTTTTTAAATATTTTTTTTTGTATTTAAAACAAATGCATTAATAAATCATTCACCCATTTAATGTATTTTATTCAGTAAAATTGTGAAATTATTATTAATGTATTGAAAAAAAATGAATAAAAACAACAAAACTTTATTAACACAATACAATTAATTATTAACCACAACAGTAGGGATTACTCTTTTGTTTGTATATAAGCCTTAAAAAGTAATAACAAAAATGAAAATTAAATCGTTAATTACGAGAAATGGTATATATTCTCTTATGTTAGTATTATAAAAAAATGCTGTTACATTCATAATCAAATAAAAATAGAGATATAGTTAAAAAATAATTTATTACTTTTTCTGATTCTAATTAGTTAACATTTCAAATGCAATTAGAGCAAGTAAATTCACAGTGTTCATTACAAATAGGTATTTTGCAGATTCTAAAAAAAATTTTCTTTCTATTTTTCTTCTTGGGCAGACACCACAAATTCCTTCTGCTTAATCTTATCTCCGCCGTATTTGATGGGATTCATTTTCGCCTACCATTTTCTGATTGAGACTGATGATTCTCATGTTCACTAGGTCTATCAGATTCGTTTTCAAGGTCATGATGTGGAATTACTTCATTTTCTTCAATTGGAGCATTGGAAATTTGACCTCCAGGACTGCTTTCTGCAACCTCAAGTAGTCGTGAATAACGATCTAAAACCGAACAATCCCGCTTTATTCAAAAATATGACCTAAACTTTACCTACGAACTCTAAGAAAAAAATGTACTTAGTCATTACTTTCTTTCTTCAGGTAAATTCTTCAAAAGTTGTAAAATTTTCGCTGCACGGCTCATTTTTCAGCAAAAAAAAAACTAACTCGCACTTCACTCAAACAATCACAACGGAGGTTGAAAGACTACTGACAAATCTGGGAGACAANAAAAAATATGACCTAAACTTTACCTACGATCTCTAAGAAAAAAATGTACTTAGTCATTACTTTCTTTCTTCAGGTAAATTCTTCAAAAGTTGTAAAATTTTCGCTGCACGGCTCATTTTTCAGCAAAAAAAAAAAAAACTAACTCGCACTTCACTCAAACAATCACAACGGAGGTTGAAAGACTACTGACAAATCTGGGAGACAACTAGGCGAAGGGAGGCAGGCCCGTGCATACCTCGTCCTGTCGGACGGTTGGCCGGCGCCAGTGACGCGAGTGGTCGCGCAGTCAGCATTTCCCTCACACTCCCGCTTTTGTGTACAAAATCCTTTTTTTTTGTTGGTGACACGAGAATGTTTTTTCAAATAATTTATTAAATTGTACTTATACGTAAAGAACAAATAGAAAAATTAAGTCAAATACACACTTTTTTCGGGAAGTGTGAGGGAAATGCTTACGGTGCGACCAACGCCGGGTTAACAAGGTGGGGATTCTCCAATTCAATTGTAATAGTAATGGCGTGAGGTAATAATACTTAATATAATTAATTAGCATCTTGGTATTCCATTTAAGCTCCCCCGGTCAGTAGTCACATAAGTAGTTATTGTATAAACCTTATGTTCAATAAACTCCATCTCGCACTGCTGTGCTCTACCTAATCGGGACTCATTATTTAGCTACGTCCATATTCACTTTCACGTATGAATTATACTTCGAAAGTATAATTCGTAACAAACCGCCTTGCCTCGCTGTTACATAACTCCTGGGCTAACTCATTGTTGGCCAAAGGAAAAAAAAAAACTAACTCTGCTACTTCAAATAGCAGATCACTTAAGTTTTAAGCAGGTGTCGTCCGCCTAACTTCTCGCAAACACAATTATAAGGCTAACGTTTTTTTACTTTTAACTACAAAACTGTTAAAATTGCCTCATGCTTGAGTATGATCAAAACATTTTTTCCCCAAATCGGTTTTGTACAACACAAATTCAGAGGGGAATTTCAGTGATGTTAGTAGAAAATATAGGCAGTATGTTACTCATGTAGAATGATCACAAGCATCAAAGCCTGATTAAACATACATGGGAAAATTGTCATAATGAATAAGCTAGAAGCGATTATTTCCCAAGTATGCGTACTAAAATTCCGCTTAACCAAACGTAGGATTTATGTCGATATGCCCCTCATTTTTTCAAGTGTTAGTGTGTCAATACCTAAAAAATATTGGTTCTTAACTGGTCGAGGTAAGTTTTTCAATCTTCTAATTAAAGGTGGTGCTGATGCCTTGTCACCTCTGTTGATACCTGCTAGCCAGTCTTGGTTTTTTTTTCTTTTTTTTTTTCTTTTTTTTTTCCTCTCACTATGGCAGGTAGTAAAGTTGTTCCAGTTCTCAAAATAGGTAGGATAATATATTGACCATAACACACTTTTTTCCGTACTTTGCGGCTTTTCCAAAACTTTTAAACGCTGGTTCATAATTATTAACGGATTTATCGTTTTTCAGTGAAAATAACCACTTAATTTACCCTAATTTTCTTAGCCTTATCCAGAATGAGGTGACAGTTTGATGCAGTGTATATTTTTTTAGAGGCTTTTGGCTCTCATTCAAAAGTAGCTTATGAAACCAGTAAACTGTATGTTAATCATGCCTCAGTTTCACAACCATTAAACATGCCGGTAGGTACTTGAGGAATATAAATTAAATTTGTTTTAAAGTGTAAAACTCCACCTAATGCAGTACTTCGTTGCAGTTTAACATCAGTAACATACAAAAGTGGCACTATACTGATGAAAATAATTTAAATAACTTAAAATCGGTGTCACCTTTATTGAAAGAAAATGTTACTTTATTGTTCATGTAAAACGTATGTTTAAGTGTGTTCAGGCATCCACTTAAACTGGTGTTTTAACTGCAGTTGTGGTCTGATTTAATTTATTTGAAGAAAAAAAAATATACCGGTGTCATGTTCAATGAAAAGAAAGTGCACAAATTGAGGGCGTCAGGACATCACACGAATTAGTGTTTTGTAGACCTGCAGTATTACAGAAACTGCCCCTTTGCGTTTGCTTAACTGGTAAGGTAACTTTATCTGGAACAGTGCATGCAATACTAGGAGACGACTGTATGGAACTTCAAATGCTGCCAATTTTCCGCGAATAGATTGGCAGTCACTTGTTATTCCGAATGTTGTATACCGTACAAGAAAAAAACTGCACGTCATTATCAAGTGTGTCAACGTATAGGGTAGAATTCATAGTGGACACGTGAGCAATACTTGAAACAAAAATTACGTATGTGCTTGACTTTTTTTAAAAGAAAATGGAAGTAGAACAGACTTCATTAAGTACCATTTGAAGTATAATCTTTATCGCAATTGGATTCTTGACTGTATATTTGAATTAAAAATGACATTTCTTTAAAAAAAATTTGGCAAACATTTCATAAAATTACATGCCACAGAGCAAAAATAAAAATTTGGAATTTTGTTGTGGAAACGTAACATCTTTTTTCATTCATCGCATGGAATGTAGTTGGTTAAGGCTATCGAAAAATAAAAAAAATATGGGTAAAACATCTTTTAATGTTATTTTGATTTTAAGTTGAATGGCAAGTTCTGCATTATAAAAATAACAGCTTTACGATAATAAAAAAAATTATGGCATGGAATTGTCATATCTTATAAATATATTACAAAAACTGATGCATATTCAATAAATATGTGGCTTGCATTATGAAATGTTCGTTCATACTATATCTTTTTTCGTTTCTACCGAAAATTTCTGCTAAGCAAAACATAAAATCATGAGTTTGGCAACTGTTTAACACTGAGGCTGATAAAATGTAAATTATAAAAATACTCCCTTAATTTTATGTTGTATGTAAAACTGCAGCTTTATTATTTCATTAACAAAAACCAACAAAAACATCCCCAAACCAGCAAGGTTAGTGTAGGTTGTGTTTATTTCAAGAGTTCTGAAATTGATGTTAGGATGCATTTTGTACTGATCTCGTCATGCACAGTTTGCTTTCGTTGCTAACAATCTAGCGACAGTAAAACATTTAAATAAAGATACGTCACACATGTTTGTGTGCACATGATTATTCTATTCCTAAATGGGACTTGAGACAAGTCACGAAAACTTTCAATTACGAATTAAAAATAAACTACTTTGGTACTTAAAAAATAGTGGTATTTTTATTCCGATGTATGTTTTCTAAACAAATTTGTAATTTCCGTTGGATTACTTAGATGTACGGCCTGGTCCAGAGGATTCTTCGCACTGCGAGTCGCGCTGTGGCGTGGTAAAATGGTTGGTGGAACGGGGGGCGTTTGGGGTAGTAACTTAAGTCCCGATAGCCTAATCGCGGCTCATGGCACATGTTAGCGTTAACGCAGCCTGTTCGTAACTCTGCCTTCCCTTCTCCAGTTACCGTGGCATTGAGCACCCGGGTGGGAAGGAAGGACACGAAGGCTACGCGGTTACATGTAATGCTGTACCCTCCTAAAGTCTGGCACTCGAAGGTTGAGACATAACAGTCTGTTCGGGACGAAGTCTGTCGATGTGAACCGCTTCAGGCTTCGCCCGAGAGCCTTGACGACAAATCCTAAATACATTATTGATCTGCTTCAGACTTCTATAGGGGCCTTCAAAACATTTCTGCATCTTCGGGCAGTACCCTTTTCGCCTCTGTAGGTTGTACATACAACCCAGTTGTATTTCTTAAAGTAGCCTCTCCTGACATTTTCCAGTTGTACCATGTCTTAATCCTGTCACTGTTCTGAGGTGCTGTCGAGCAAAACTCATGATTGCCGACTAGTCTCTGTAATCCGCTCCATACTCTGGGGTGATTGCTTCCTCTTCTATCGGCTGACCAAACAGCAGGTCACCAGGGAGGCGAAGTCTCACTAACAGTATCCTTGTTACACTTGTAGACTCTTGAACTGGCGAACAGTAAGAAAGGAGAAACAATCTTACCTTTGAATCCCAGTTCTTTTATTGTCTGCCACGAAGATCGACAGATGTTGCTCAAGAGTGCAGTCAAAGCCTATCGGCCATTCCATCGGACTGCGGGTGTAAGATGTAGTTCTAGTATTCTTCATCCCAGAATATTTTTTTTTAAATATTGGAGAACACAGCAGCTTAAAAATTTCATCTCTGATCATTATGGCATAGAGAAAACATGCTTTACGAGTAAATCTGCCACATTATGCGACTGTTGGTTTGGAAGGGGAATTTACTCAGATCACTTAGTAAAGTAATGTGTCCCCAGAAGGTAGTGATTATCTCTTTCTGTGGCAGGCAAGGGTCCAAGGATATTTACTTGCTATCCTTTCGAATGGGGTTCGAGCATTTTATTTCTTGAGGTGACATTGTCCCCCTAGTCCTTTGTCCCTTCCTCTCGGTGCAGATGTTGCACATTCGGCACCACTTCTCAGCATCCTCCCAACAATGCAGTCAGTAGAATCTCAGGCTAACTCTGATCTTATTAACACCAAAGTGTCCACTGGCTGCAGAATTATTAACTGTATACTTCCCATCATTTTTCCTGTTCCTGTAAAGCACACCATTTTTCACTACGAAGGAATTTCTTTATGCCAGTATGCTTTGACTGTTGAGTTCAGCCTGAATATCTCCTCCTATTGTGGCAGACAGTCAGTTTCTTTCCACTCTAGTATTGAATACACAGTGAGATCATGTAGGTGATCTTTCCTTATACCCTAATCACTCCATAGGTGACCCTTCACAATATACAGAACCTTGAATTCGTGTCTTCCGTACCTTCAGTGATTCATGCACCACATTTCTTCATTATCTCAATGACACAATAGTTCACACTGCCTCCTATAGTGTGTATCTGCATTGCTGTGAAGGAATCCAGCTATGTGCTGTATTTCAAAGTCACATTGAAGATGCTGTATCAATTAGGTTATTTGACCGCGAGTTCTTGAAATTCAGTAGCCAGCATAGAAGTCTGGCTGGTTCTTAGAATAAAAGGTCTTCCATAAATGTAGGTGTGGAAGTCGGAAATTGCCTTCCACTGCCAGAAGCTCCCTGAATGTCGTACAGGAATTTCTTTGAAGCTTGTGACCTCTCCTTTCCATCCTAAATCTGAGGTAACACAGCTCCGATGGTTACATTATTAGCATCAATATCCAGAATGAACTTCCTCTTACTGCTCAGAAAACCCAAAACTGGGGAAGATATCACAATTGTCTTCAGTTTACTAAAAGCAACTTTGCACTCAGTGTCCAACGAAAATTCCCTTCTGCCTCAGTTTATGCACTGGCTTGGCGACCAAGGCAAACCCAGATACAAGCTGGTCAGACGCACATAATCCCAGAATGCTTCACACTTCAGTTTCGTCAGTTGGTGATGGCCAGTCTCTTATTACTCTGGTTTTCTCTGAGTGCGTGATGGGCCAAGACATGCCCCAAGAAATTTATTTTCCTTTGAGAAAATTGGCACTTCTTAGGAACCAGTTTCAAGTCTCTTGCTGCCACTTTATGGAATACAGAGTCTAGGTGTGATAGGTACTCTTCAAATGCCCTTCCTGCGACGATATTGTCTAGGTAAATCTGACGGATGTCTTTAGCCGGGATCTTTTCCATCATGCGTTCAAATGTGGCCGGGGCATTACATATGCGAAAGGCAAACTTTGAAATTCCAGGTTCCTTTTCCTTGGACACAAACGGCAGTATTTTCTTGATCCTCCGGGGCCACCTCGAATTGCCAATATTTACTCTTCATGTCTAATTCTGAAAACTATTTTTTGTGTTCATGCGGCTCTTATGTGTGCCGTCGATCCTTGGAAGTGGATAAGAGCCCTTTTTGACAAATTAAGCTCGCTGTAATCCACGCAACATCTCGTGGTGCAGTTTTTCTTAACAAGTACAATGGGAGAATATCACACTTACTAATAGCTTTAGTAAATCTTACTCAAATTCCTTCTGAGTACCCTCAACTGCCTCGTGAAACTAGTGACAGTCGCTTTGATGGTTACTTTATGCGTCTGGCATCGCGTATCGATGCGATGGCAGGCTACATTAGTCTCTCGAAGGTCTCTCGGTCGACAGAAGGCATCCCTATTTCTCTGCAGTAATCCAGAGACAGCCTTATCCTGTCGCTAGTTAAAGTTTTCTCTTGTTCTTTAGAGCAGTTCCTCCGGTACTCTTGGTAGAGTATTGGATTTCTTGTTGTCTCGAAGCTTCATGAACATTTGAACGTTCCTGTGTGACCTGCTTGGAAACCCTCGTCATGCTTCCCTCAGGACGAACAGCATTGTTGGACATATTAATAATTGTAATGTCAGAATTTTAAGATACAGATTTCCATGCTACAACTATGCTGCCTGGCAGGATGCTACCTTTCTCTCTTTGTTTAATTAAACCCAAATGTTTGACAAATTTTCTTTCTGTCTGTAATGACAATCTCGCTAGAAGTGGGTATCACAGTGTTGTGGTCGCCCTGGTGTCGACTCTCTAATAAGGAACATAATTCAGGCTCCCGTCCACCAGTATGGCATCCGAATCTTGTTTCACCGAACGAATCTTTAAGAACATCGGGTCTTTCCCTCCAGCAGTCACTGACCTTTTTTTCTCTCAAGATAGGTGCTCACAAGTTCTCAGAATGTGTGTGACACAAATCTGCCTCTTGCTGCTGTTGGCTGCAGTTGTGTGCAGTAGGCTCTTAATTTCTCCGGCTGTCCACATGTCTAACACACTGGCTTCTTGGGTGGATGGTGACAAAGCTCTGTAGCAAGGATTCTGAAAGCGATGTCCATCATGTTCGTCTCCGAATTCTTTCGTTTTTTCTTGATGCAGCTGTTGTCTTCGCTCACTTCCAATGTTAAAGGTGCTGATTCCACCTCCAGTGCCCGGGTCAGGACATCCTGCATGGTGAGGTGCAGCCAGGTGTACCGCTTGCTCTGTATATATTGCCTCGATGGAGCAGACTAAGATATCTTGTGCCTCCTTAGGACACCTGTCTAGAAATAAACATGTGTGCGACAGCCGCAAAGTGTTCTGCCCTAGCTACTGCAGTGGTTCTTGGTCGCTGGGTGCAGTTTCAAGTTGGGCATGGTGCGCGTGTCGCAGGCATCGGTCACCGAAATGTAACTCCAAGGCAGACACCAGTGTGGGGTACTTGGACGATGTCGCTCTGGTGGGGTATCTCGGTACAATCGCAAGGTAGTAAGCCCGCTGTTTGTCTGACCAGTTATTCAGGGTGGCGACTATTTCAAACTGGTGATGATACTCCTGCCAAGGAGTCTTGACTGTTGTAAGGGTGGGCTTAATTACGTGGCACGAACTCCGCAGAGCTGCTGGCCATCTTCCGAGGTTGCTGACTACAACAATCTGGCATTTATCCCTATTATCCTTGGCTGCCAGCTCATTGATAGTAAAACCATGCTCTTTGGATATCCCACCGTGCTTACCACTCGCTGCTGGAGAAGTTCCTGCAATTCCTCCTTCAGTGTATTCCTTTCCTGTTTGATTTAATTTTCGAAACTGTCCACTCTTCCACTAACATTGCCTGTCCTTTAATTTATGCTGTTTTTTTCTTGTCCTCGCAGTCAATTCTCCTATTCACTAACTCGCTATTGCCTTTTATTGCCCTATCTACATTATATATTTTGTCTAGATTTTCATTTGTGTCCATTTTCTTGTTTTTATTGACAATTTTTGTCTATTATATAAATTACTTATTTGACTATTTAAGAATTCGTTGGAATTACGTACGGTTGCATTTACATTAATCGTGGGGCTACTTAGTCCCTCAAAATGATCTCGGTGTTTCCAGCTCCGCCCAAATTTTCCTTTTTGTTCTCTGCTATACTTGCACAAAAGTCTTAATATTGCAGCCTAAAACCATTGCAATTTTTTAATATCGCTAATTACTATCCCATTTACTTTACTTCATATACAAGTAAATGCCTCTATTCAACTTCAGACACCAGTGTTAAGTCTCCTAGTATGTATCAGAGTTCGCGAGGGATGAAAATAAAAAAACTAAATATAATTTCTTATTTACAATAAATAAAAATGCGCACAGCTATTGCTTACACCATTAATCTGCCTATCTACTTTTGACACTTAATATTCGTATCACTCAGTGTCTTTGTTCTAGCAACAGTCACATAATCTTAACAATTAGTTACACATATACAATCAAAATGTCCACTGTCATGCATGAACATCCTTCCAAATGTCTGCCACTTCGCATCCAGTCCGGCACTCTCTGCTCTCCCGATGCTCGCAGACTAAATTTGATGGTCACTGCTCCGTCGCTTGTCGTTAAGAAGGTACCACACACCTAGCACTAATGGCTGTAGACATGCAGGCACGCCACGACTTATATAGCTCAGCTGACCTGGCCTATGAGGTTCTTCGCGCCTAGTCATGCCAGGTGTATGGTTTGGGGGAGGGGGCGAACCCATGTCAACATGCATTGGGGGGAGGGGGATTAGGAAAGCCTTACGGCCACATGTAACAATTACATTCTCTGTTTGAAAGATTCTTGAAATGGGGGTGAATGATTAGGGGAAATATTTTGAATATCATTGCTACACTGTCGTCACAGAAAATAAAGCGGTTTTTCTGGGACGACATAGTGTAGCAATGGAGTATGTTAAAAATATTTCACCCAATTACAAACTGTGTTTATAAATTTTTATCAGTACTTATACATTAGAATTTTGTCACTAAAATAGTATTGCTAACGATTATCATACAAATGTTTTAACAATTGTGGAGGAATTTTGTTCCTGTGTTTGGAAATTTTCGTGTTATTTGTTTCCTTAGCTGTTTTTGCAGGTGTTAACACTTTTCAATGTGTGTTACATCTTAGCCCACATTTTTATCTTACAGTTTTGTCTTTATTTTACTTGACATATTGTTTTTGCCAGCTTACTTTTTTCTTATTAGTTTTAATATCAAAGAAATTGTAAGGAAGAAAATATTACAGTAAGATGCAGTAATTATATGTATGTTTCAGGTATTTCTTGATCATCGTACCCGGGATGAGGTGCAGATGTTGGTAGCCGCCAAGACGAATGGCGCGACACCCCTGGTGATGGCGTGTCGCAATGGCCATTATGATGTGGCGGAGTACCTCGTAGAGCGCTGCAACGCAGACATAGAGCAACCTGGTTCAGGTAAATCCATTGCAGATGCTATAATCTGTGGTGGTTACTTTAGGCTTTCCTGGAACCCTGTTTAAGTTCTACTTTTGGGCTACTTGCTACTATATATTTCTGCCACGTGCAAACAAAACTTACACAAGAATGGAAGAAAACATCAAGGAGAAATCAATGCACCAAATTTGTTTGATTAATAGATAAAAAAAAATTATTGTTATAGCTTATATAAAAATTTAATGTTATTCATTGAATTAATAAAAAACCAATTGACACATGGTGGGACAGTTTACATTACAAATAATGTAAAACGAATCAGTTTAATAGTATTGTTACAGTTTTTCAAAGCCCCTCAGCTTCGCCATGTTTTTTTAAGGGATTTAGGTCTTAATTAATTTGAAACTTCAAAATTTTCTAATATATTTATATACAATAAAAAATATTCCGAACTTTTTACCTTGACAGTAATGTCTATCACTTGGTATTTACAGCTAATATTTACATAATCGTCCCCTCACATAAGTTGAGACAATCCAATACTTGAAACCAATCTAGAACACCTACTGAATCATATTAAAATTTTATATTTGCTATCTGATAGATCCAGTATTTACAATAAAGTGTCTCACTCGTCCATTCAGTCCCACCTTATTTCAATGCAGATAACCAGTGTTTCCTGTTAGGAAAGTTCTCGAGCGCCCCATGTGCTCTCTTACACATCCACATTCTACTCATAGGATAACTTTTCTTCCGCAGCACTCTGGCACGTTGTTGCCGCACATATTCTTAGTTGACCCGATCTCCATTCACCATTTGCCACACTTCGCCAGATGGTTATCACAGACTCGGCCCTCAGGCCGCGCCGGTATTTATAGTGTGTGCCATGGTCGAGAATATTCTTCGCATTTCTACCCCTGCCGAGGTGGGAGACAACCAGAAAGTTGGCGCAATTACCCATAGCTGCCAACGCCTCCAGCTNGTCTGGTGATGCAGCAGGTCCAGGCCTTGGAGGGGGTGACCAGGTCGCTGCGACCACTGTGCCCTTCCTGCCATGCCTGGAATTGAAGCATGCCCGGTGGGGGAGGGAGGAATTGTCCGCATGTAGCATTATTCAAAATTTGAACTATTAGCTACTAGCCTCTACCAATGTGCCTGTTTTCTTTTTTAATTAACATTGACTATGAAGGAATATTATGTTTTATAGACAAAATGTGACACTATTCCCCACCTGTGGTGTACAGAGTGGTTCATAGGGTCCTCAGTTAATGTTAGATGGCACAGACTATAAGGTGCCTGATAAGTTGAGCTTATATAAAACAATGCTTCATCATGTCTTAGTTTTAACAGGTTTATTTGCCCGGGAATTTATTCATACATTCCCGGAACTTTTCCTGGAGTTTATACATATTTTCCCGGCACCTTGTGCCGAGAATTTACTCATACGTTTCGACCCTGCGAGTTCTTTGCCTGAAGGCCTGATTACAATGTTCTGGCTAACATTTCCGATGCTGTGGGGGCATTAGGTGGCAGTACACGTCCCTGAGTGACGCCGTTGGTACTTATGTGTTCTTGCGGGGTAGTTGTTCCGGCAGTTGAGGTCTGGTGAGTTGGGTGGCCCGGATACAGGCCCTCTGACTGGCTGTGGTTGGTTTGTTGCACGCAGCTGGCTTCCTCTCGACGTGGCGCTCCTCGTTGAAGCTCGCCATTCGCTTTCATTTGCGGCATAGGGTTGCAACTGACCGATTACTTCCATACCACGTCCCGGCGAGGGACCCCTGGCGGTCCCCCACCTCGGCTCTCGGCGCGGGGTTGCACTGGACTACTCCCACTCGCTTCACGTGGCACTCCTCGTTGAGGGTCACCACTTGACTCCGCCTTCTCTGTGCATAATTGTAATTGACTGACTGGTGACTGACTGACTCGCATCCCGGCATGGTGATACTACTCGTCCGATGGAACTCTGGTAACTGTTTAACTGATTCTGCTGGGGCCCGAACTCCGGCATCGGCTGACCGAATCACACTCTCGGCGCGGAGATATGACGGACTCCTTAATGTTGTGATTCTCACCCGGCTGACTTCCACGATCTGGCTCCAGATCCTGACTACCAGCGCATCCTGGTGTGGCGGTACCGAACGCCGCGCCACCTGCCGCTCGTCGCTTCCTGGCGACAGGGTTTCATTGACTAACTGACTNTAACTGCTGCACTGACTTCTTCTCTTGGTGCACGATTCTAACGGACTGCCGACTGCTCTCCGAACAGATTGATTCAACTGATCTTCCTGGCGCCGAGCATCGCAGCCTCCGACTGCCCCAATATGACTGACCCCTTAACACTGTCTCTGGTTGTCTCTGCCTGGGCCCGAACCTCGCAGCCTCTCGGCGTCCCGACGGACTTCCGCTCACGTAACTGTGCGATTCAACTGACTGACGCTACTAACTGACTCGGCCGGTGTCTGATCTCCCCGGCCTCTGTTTACCTGCTACACTCTTCCTTTCTCGGGGCGCGATTTTAACTGACTGCGGACTGTTCTCTGAACGGATTGATTGAACTGATCTTCCAGGTGCAAGTAGCGCAGCTTCCGACTGCCCCGTCAATCGCGGGACGCCACTGCTCTGGTGGCATCCCGCGATTGATGTCAGGGGCGTGGGTAGTGCTCCAGCCAGACCACATGCTTGGTAAATCGAGTACTAGGATCTCAGGCCTTGTGGTAGGACATGCTCGGTGCGATCTGGTAAATCAAATCTGGGCTACGTTCGGTGCGGCCTGATGAACAGGTCGGGGCTACGGATTTGGTCATTTTCGGTAAGCGCTGGTCATGTCTGCTTTGAGAGGGCGTGATCCCTCTTCCCCGCGTACTGGGAGGCCAGGGTGCGGAATTGCCGTAATGGCTAAGAGCGCCCTGTTAACAAATAAGAGCATGGCTGCGATGGCTGTGTATCATACTTGTATATATGCCCCGATATGACTGACTGATGCTACTGACTCGGCCGGGGTCCGATCTCCTCGGCCTCGACTAACTGCTGCACTGACTTCTTCTCTGAACGGATTGATTCAACTGATCCTCCCGGCGCAGAGTATCGCAGCCTCCGACTGCCCCGATATGACCAATCCCTCCCTCCCTTGTCTCGAAACACGGCTTTTAAACTATCTGGACGCCCTCCCTATATTCCTACACGTGTCTCCCGTGTTGGGAGAGGGAGAAGGAGGAAGGCTTTGAAACCAAGAATACTTAATAAACGCGCCATGATTCCTTTTGGTGGAGGTGGGGAGGTGGGGTGGGTGTGGGCCAGTTGCCCCTGCCATATGCTATCAGCTTATTCTGCTATGAGTGTTCTTTCAGCACGTCTTTTAATTTCTCTTGTAGGTGGAAGTCACCAGCATATCTCGTCATTTTGTAGGCGTGTAAAAGTTTGACGGGGCTTGCTAGGGGGGTGGGGGAGAGGCCCGTGGGCGGGTAATGCTACCCCACCGCGGCTTAACCTCAGTATTCGTTAATGGGTAACACGTGTTGTCCGCGAGGTCCTACACTGGTATAATGTGGGGCGGGGGGGTTTGCGCAGTGCCACTTCTAATACTTCCAATATGCGTTACGTGTCAATTGAGTAAAAGTTAAGAGTGTCCACAAGAGAAGGTAAGCTAATTTAACCAAATGTGTTGCAAATGGGAATGATTTTTCAACAAGGTTTTACTCAAAAGTATGAAGTAATGTGCGTTGTTGATTCAAACTACTTACAAAGTGAAAACTTAACTTTATTTTGTCAGGCATGACCCTAGGAGTGGATGGGACATAAACAAGTTCATTGAAGTATAAAGTTGGGGAAGCGCACACTTTAAAATCAAAAAAGGACAATGCTACATAATTGCTTTTGTAAATTGTCTGAATATTTTTTTAATTCCTTTAGTGCATTGTTCGCCACAGTGAAGTGCACACAACTATGACATTAAAAACTGCATATCAGATAAAATATTTCCTTACGAAGTTGGCAAGAACTGTTATCTTGCATTGCCATTTATTTTGATTTTCCTTAATAGATTTCAATGAAACCTGTAGAGTTAAGTTACAGTGAAACATGACGGGACCGGAATTTTCGTAGTTTGTAATAATGAGGTTGTATTAACAGGTGTCTGTGATAATTGTAAGATAAATCTAAAATTTCGGCTCTAAGAGCATATTAACAAATTATCATTACCTTTTTACCAGTGGACTTAAGGCACTGTAGTACAAATTAACATTTTTTTAAAATTAAACATATTTTTAACATTAAATTCAGTACCTCACTCCAAGAGGATAAGAAAACAACTTTGTATAAATGAAAACTGTTTTAAGGGTTTTTTTTTTATAAGGTTTCACTGTAATATATTTAGTGTGTTTCAGCTGACATGCTGTAAACCACAGTACAATATGCTTGTGATGGTTATTGTAGTTGTATTCGACGGGGAGACAATAGAGGGAGCGCCTCCGCTGTGGTGTGCAGCTGCAGCAGGTCACCTGCCAGTTGTACGCCTGCTTGTAAGGCATGGCGCAGGAGTGAACAGTACCACTCGAACCAACTCCACACCACTCAGGGCGGCATGTTTTGACGGACACTTTGAAATCGTGGAGTTCCTTGTGGAACATGGGGCAGGTAGGCAACTTTCACTTGTTTCAGCCAACATTCCATTGTCTGAACATGCAGTTTAAAAACTCTTGAGTACTGGTTCAGGTGAAACAATTGGAATAGTCACAAAATTGCATTAACTGTTATAGCAATGTATTTTTTCAGAGTTGTTTGAAAGTACCTATTGTTTTATGGGAGAAAAAAAAATTTGACTCTGCAGTGTGTGGATATAATGATTGGACAATAATTTAGTGTTTACTTTAATTGTGCCTCTCTTTATGCTTTTGTAGAAAAAATGTGTGTGGAAATATCTGGTTTGGTACATTCAGAAACATACCCAACTTGAAAAATTGTTTAATTTAAAACTGGTGGGGTACTTTATTAGTTAATGTAAAGTATTTGTATTTTCTCATCAGTGCAGTATAAGCTAAGTTTAAATAATGGGTGTGACTTGCAAAACCTTATATATTCTAATTAACATTGTGTATAGTCAATATATGTGTATAAATTTGACATGGCTTTATATCCCGAGCATCAGTATCAGAGTGGAAAAAAAAAAAAATCATTATTGAGGGTCCAAATTAATCCATCAAGGTACACTGCTGACAGTTTTGAAGGAGATAGTGTATGAGTTCAAGTGTAAGTTGAGTGGTCCATATTGTTCTAGTAATTTTTGCATGAAAAAAATTTAGTTGCAAATGTAGGTAGTAAGTTTGTTGTGCGCTTGAATGTGTGTGCATTTATGTGTTTGCATTCAAATTTTAATGGAGAATTTATCAATTTTGAGAGTTGTATTTAACCAGCATTATTAAGGGGCATTCCTTTTTAATTGTTAGAATTTCACGAATTATAAACCATAAGTACCTAAATACTTTATGCCATATTTGTAGCAATTTGGAAACGCTGACATTTAATTTTGATATACATAATGGAAAATGTTATAAATTTATTCATGCTAATTATAATTAAGCCTAATTGTTGCTTAAAAATGTAATGAGGTATTATGAAAAAGTTCTTGTTGGGTGCTAATTTGTGAAAATTAAAAAAATTTGTGAATTTATTAAATTTATTGATATTTTTCAGTTCTGAAAGCTGTTGTCACTTAAAATATAATTGTTAAACGAAACTATACATGAATATGTCCATCAATGCTGCTTTGTTACAGGCCAATATTGATCCATTGACTACTTGCTGTCATGCTGTGTTAACTGCCAGATACATACTTTCCTCACACTACTCAACATTGTGTAACTGAAGGAATAATGTACTTTTCAGTATCATTCCCACCCAGTGACTAATTACATATTTATCAAGTTTCTGGTACAAGGGGATAAAGTACCAGTATCAGATACTCAACTGAGCCGCCCAGCTAAACTGTTACTGCAAAATTGAAAAATTAAAACTTGGCTATTTCACATGTAGAATCGCAACTAAGTAGACTTTTTAGTAATTCAGAAGCAACTAAAATATTACAAAATTTTAAAAATTCACACTTCAACATTTATTTTAATACTGGATTTAGATGCATTTGTATTGATTCTTAACTTTTGTGTTTCATGTATGCAGTTTGTCAGATAACTTGTGAGTGTACTGAACATAGTCAGCAAAAGTACTGTATATCATGACAGAAATACCAGGCTTTTTCTTGCACATGTATGGCACAAATGCTTTTGTTGGTTTGTCACATTTTGTTTGTGGAGACCACTGCAGGGCACAGTTGTTTTTTCATCTTTTACACAAAAATAATTTATTTGGCTTGCTTGCCCTTTTTGGAGTACTCTTTAAATTTCCAGATGCAATTAGTTTCTCAACTGTGAAAAATTTTGATTTGCCAGTTACGGCATGATTGACTACTCTTGGATTTGTCATATGTCTAATTTTTCTTCACAGATTTCCAGTTTCATTTTCCTGAGAGTTAATTTTTACAGACAAAATACCCTAAATGTGTGGGGCTTCATAAGGGGGTTGGCCCTTCCAGAAAGCTGTTTTTATCGTGAAGACATCATCAGTAACTTATTAGGCTGCATTACCTGCAATAAAATTGTTTCACTTTTGAACTGCATAATTCTTGTTTTAGCATAGTCTAGTGATTGTAAGTGTTATAGCTGTTTTAATGTTTATGATCACCAAGTATTGTTTCCTATGTATTACCAGCTTTTTAATATGCCAGTTTTTGTGTGACTTGCAAAATGTCTGCCTGGCAGTGCCAGCTGAGCATATAAAATTTTTTCTGCGAAATTGTAGAAGTTATGAATCACTTTCATATTATATTTGACAAAAACTATTAGAGATCCCCATTAACATAGGTTAAATTTGTAAAAGTTCTTGTTATAGACCAATAAATGACTTTCAGTTTATACACAAAGTTCATATAACACATGAGTCAACTCACAATATCAAAAAACACCTTAAAAAATTTTCAAATCAAAAACATTTTTTACAGCCAAAATTATTGCTTTTTTTAGGTATTTGTGTACAAACAAAATATTGGAATTGCCAATTCCAAAATCTCTCGGCCTTACTTTCATGTGAACAGAAGAAATGGTAAAATGTGAATGATAACAAATGATACTGTTGAAATCCTACTAAATTCATATTCTGTGTGAAATAGGTAAATTTGATGGTGATAATATTGAAAATAAGTGTATATATTAATTTTTTACATTAAGAAATGTCCTTACAAATATTAGCTACACTGGTTTTCAGCATTTACAAAACCGATTTGATTCTGTTTTGGATGGTTAACTGTATCAAACATGTGGTGTCTCAATTAGCTGGTTAGCTATTTTCCTTTACTGTAAATGGTAATGGAAACCAGTGTTAGAAGTTTGTAAAATTAGCATACCTCTTCTGTGCGATACCTTTAATTTTTGTTTAATCGGAACAGTGATGAATCTTTTATTTGGAATAAGAGTAGCAGTGATGTGTTGTATTGTGAGGTAAATTTAACAGAGTACAAAACTGAGCCTGTGACTTTAAAAGTCAGTGTGCACATTTGTGTGGCATGGTGATTGTAATGAATGTGTGGCCTGTTTTTCAGACATAGAAGTGGCCAATCGCCATGGACACACTTGTCTGATGATTGCCTGCTACAAGGGTCATTTCAGAATTTCCAAGTTCCTGCTGAGCTTGGGTGCCAATGTAAACAGGAAGAGTGTGAAGGGCAACACAGCACTGCACGACTGCGCAGAATCTGGCAGCTTGGAGATATTAAAACTTCTTATCAAGCATGGAGCAAAGATGGATGTTGATGCATATGGTACCGTTTTACTCATGCTCATTCAACACATTGGTAGAATTGTTTCTTTCTAGGGTTTTTTATAGAAATATTTTGAGGTAGTGAGTGAAGAGATTTGGCCAACTCTTAACATTGAGGTCTTGAGAGCTGATGAGGGTGAAGTGAGATGAGTGGAGCAGCACCGGAATGAAAGGGCGGGGGAAACTGGAGATCTCGGAGAGAACCTGCCGACCAGCGACATCTGGCACGATTCCCACTTGGTAAAATCCGGAGTGAACCAGCCAGGCATTGAATCATTTTTGCCGTGGTGGGAGGTGAGCATTCTAACCCTTCAGCCACCGGGGCCCTGGAAATATTCTGAGATGGTGCAAGAATAATAGTGCTGTCTTCAGTACGATAATTTTTTTTATATGAAATGTTTGGCAGTTAACACATACTGTTACTCGTTGAATGTGTGTAAAATTAATGTAAATCTACATATTGTTTTGTAATTACAGTGAAACCTCTTAAACACAAACATCACTGGATTTTTTCTCCAGTTTGTAATAGTGAGGTTTATATTAATAAGTGTTTGTGATAACTATAAGAATCACAAAAAATTTTAATTTTGAGACTTAGTGATTCAGCAAATTGGAAAATAAGATATCACCAGCACGACTTCTTTTTACCTGTAGATGTGACAGTACAGAAATCCACAAAAATTGTTTTATTAAGCATACAATCAACAGCAAATTCTCTATTTTACTTGAAAAGGAAAGAAGTAAGAATTATGTATTACAAATGTTTTTGTTTTACTGTAATATTCTTAATGTATTCGTAACTTCATGTAAAATGTCATAGGACATTCATGCCTGGTACACCCACACCTTCTGTATTTTAAATACTTTTGGATACAATTGGGCATGTCACAGTCGGGTGGATTTTACTTACATAAGTTGCTGAGCTATTCCAAGGTGTTAAATAGAATTTGTGCCCTGCTAAAGTAGTTATTGATTTAACATGGAACTCCATGTGTGCATATTATAAAGAAGGCAAATTGTTTTTCTGGTCTTTTTTTGTACCTGTACAAAAAACTAGCTTTATATATGCTTAATATATTTTGTATTTCATTGAAATGAAAAATGTGCTTGAAATCCATTTTCTTGGTTAATTTTTTGAATAATTAGGTTAGTCATTCTCATCTGACCTAAACTGTGCACTTCACTGGAATACAATTTTTTGGTCCTAACTCCATTCATGCTCCTTTTTCAAAGTTCAGTATTTCAAAGTCTCTTTTTATCTGGTTCAAACTACTCTTGCTGTGTGCATATTTCTTTCTCTCTCTCTGTGTGTGCCATGTCTCTCTCCTTCTCACTCCTCTTCTTTTCACCCTTCTTCTTCTCCCAGGAAACTTATGGTGCAACAGTTTTCAATACCCCAAATACTGTATGTTCGTATGATTTTACCTCAGATTCATGGATACAATTTCTTATACAAATTTTAACAGCTTAAAATTCAAGTGTAGACATAAAAAAAAAAATAATTCTTGTGGCTTCACATATCTGCCAGACATCCTGTAAAAATGCTAATATAAATTGTTTGAAGTGCAGACTGGCTTTACTTAGCTCTTTTATATTTAAAGTGAATTTAAAATCAATTTGATAGCGATTTGTGATCTAGTTAATAGAAATCAACCATAGAAGACAGAATTAACGTGATTTTTCATAGTAATGTAGGCTAATTTTCACAGATGTGTAGCTGTAGATGTTATAGTGGTTACATATTGTGCCAATTAAATCTGCTTGTTTTGTGGTTAAGGAATGACTCCAATCTTGGCAGCTAGCGTGACGGGACACACACACATTGTAGAGTACCTCATCAAACTACAGGACCTGGTCTCTCATTCTGAGAGGGTAAATGCACTGGAGCTGCTGGGAGCCACATATGTTGACAAGAAGAGGGACATGATTGGTGCACTGGACCTCTGGAAGAGAGCCATGGATGACAGGTGATAACTAGAGGCAAGATTTTGTGCTTTTATTTTTAAGAACTTTTCAGCATAATTTTTATTAGATTTTGGCGTTACCAGTCCCCCCCCC
>NQII01001288.1:131647-166022 GCA_002778355.1 Clitarchus hookeri
TACATTCATTATATAGTTCTGGATTTAAATTAGGTTGTGTGGTTTTGATTATCTTGATAAACATTTTCTGGAAACTCAAAGTTTTAAAAAAAATAATTTACACAAAAAAATTTTAATGCAAAGGAATTATGGGATATTATAAAAGCAGTATCTACGTAATATCAATATCATCTACATTCTTTAAAAAAGTATTCTCAGACTGGTTCAGATTTGTGTTTGTATTAATTTCTTGCACACTTTACACTCGTCTTTGCCTTTTTTACAAAAATGTCCAAATGATATGCATTTTACTGTCTTTTACATCGGCTGCAGCATCTTCCATAATTTATGTGACTAGATATTTTATGAAAACAGTCTGTTTAATGTATCAATTTAGATATCACACTTTAGTTTCACACAATTTTACGCACAACTGTCAATGTAAACAAAAATGTGGTGCTGCGGCCATAGATTATACTGCACACATTCTAGTTGTGTGCATTTCACTTTGCACCATTGTTACTAGTGCTTGGAGGTGATTTGTTTATCATACTACTGTAGCTTATTTCGAAGTTCATGTTTTACTGCTTGTGTAATCTTTGGAATGTGTTTTACATCTTGCTACTCAAGAAAAAATACTTAACGTATTTATGTGCATGTGTTGCATGTAGAACTAAGATTTCAGAGATATAAAAATTGTCTCTAGATGAAATCAAGAATTTTTTTATCGCGAGTATTTCTTGATATTGCAGACACACTCACGTGTCTATTTTTTACAGTGCCAAAGTAAATTTGTGTAAATAGCATGGTAGAAGAGTTCATTTCTTGTGGCAAAAGCTAATTTCATGAGATATCGCACATTTGTCTGCATTAAGTGTTATTTCACGTTTTAACTTTTATTTCAGTGTTACTTCGCTTTATCATGATTTACGGTTGACATTAAGCCTAAACATAATTATGTACATTGCATATGGTAATATGACATACTGATGTAGATTCTTTTAACTTGCAATGGGTTTATTGCAAACTTCTGTCAAATTTGTCAAATGATTATTGCATAATTTACAGAACTTTTATTTTTTGCGAGTTGATCAGTAAACAATATGGAAATAATACAGATGTAGCATTTACTTGATCAGTTTAAAGTGTTTAGAAAAGAAATTGCTGATCAGAGTTTTTAAATTTTAACTATAAAGTGAATGTCATTAAAGTTATATCTTGTAATGATGCAAGTAATAGTTATGTGTTTGGGAAATATTTATCTTTTCTATACTTTTGGGGATTAATATTATTTATTCAGTGTTTGCAACTTAGAGGTAGTGGAAGTTCGTATCTATTTTATACATTTTCAATTTTGAAAGTTTACAATTTGAACTTATACATACATGCATGCATGCATGCATGCATGCATGCATGCATGTGCGCACAAACACTGATATATAATAATAATATATATTCTGTTACGTGATTATCGTAAGGTCATGCAGGACATTTTTCTTTCTCTAGTAAGCTAAGGACAGGTAGTTAGCTGTTGTAATGTGGTGCAATACAGTAATGATGATAGGGTCGCATTGGGCTGATGTGATGAGATAAAAGTCCATGTTGTGAGGGTTCCGTAGTCACAGAAGTGCGCGCTTGTGCTATTTTTTGGATATTACAGCATCACATGACCCCTCTGTTTGGACAATTTTTCAGTGGTACAATGAAGTTTGTGGAAGATGCACAATGAAGGCCATGCCTATCCTAAGTAACGGAAGTTGATTGACTCTTGACGAGTGTAGATAGTGCGAGTTGCAATTGTAACTCACGCCAGCAGTGCCTGTGATTTGTCTCTTATATTGTATTTTGGGCAAACGTTCAAACTACTAAATTATTTCTACCTGTATAAGAGGTCATCGAGGTATTTTGTAAATGGCATTATGTAACCATTTAATTTCAAGACACCTTTGTACCCCATACATACTATTACTAAGGATGAGATCATAACACTTCCAACAGTGGATACTGTTTTCAGCTTGATACCAGCAATGTTTTCAATACTAAGTACTGGTAGTACAAATTCTCATCTTTAACTACACATAGGTTTTAGATTGGCCTCCCACCGCTCCCAGTGGGCGAGAATTTTTCAGATGGGGATCTTGTAAGGGGTGTGACACTGCCGTGGTGTGGAGGTTTTGTTGGGGTGCTCTTGTTTCTGCCTCAGTTTTCATTTCATTGCTATTCCATCCCCATCTCATTTCACCTGGTTCGTTCTTCTGGGGGGTCGGAACATCAGGTCTGCCCTTTCGAGAGCAACCAACTTCACTTAGTGCTAGCCTTCTCATCTGTGATGATTTGCCAGATTATCATAGCACTGCAGATTTACATTTCCATATACAAATGGCAAGTACCACTTGAAACAAACAGATTGTGGGTGTGGGTACTTCGCCTTATTTACTAAGTAAAGACAAGTGTGTTTTTTCCACTCTTGCAAGCATAGTTATTTCTTTAGTCACATGTTTTATATTTAGCGAACTATAAGGTGCAAATGAAATTAAGGCAAAACTATTGGTCACTATTGTAAGATTGGTTACTATTTTGTTAATTCCACAGGCTGTAAACCTGTTGGCACATAAGAATATGTGAAATTATATTGTTGTTACCAACTTTGACTGAAGCATCCCTAAGAGACCCTATTTATAAATAAATGGAATGAGGTTTTTTGACTGAACTTACTGAATTTTAACTGCCTGTACAATCAGTTAATTTATAATAGTGCAAGATAAATGCAAATAGCTTCGAAGAAATGCATTATCAAGTTTGCTTTTATGGTCTGTACTTTAAATAACATACATTATTTAGTATCATGGTACTGATTCAGTGAAGGATTAAATTTCTTTTTCTGCAATGGCATTTCATTTTAGTGTAAATCAACATTCATTGCTCTCGTGACCTCTAATTTTCAAGGAAAACTTTTCTGCTGATTTGTGGTAAATTTCTGCAGAAATTTGGTTCTCCCAACAAGAACAGCTGTCTGTTTTTGGGCAGGTTAATCATGCTTTTAACCAACTTCAACTCATCCCTAAGGTGTTGTTGGGGTTGAGGTTAGAATTACACCAGCAGTTCAAACTTATTCTATTCATAGGGACAAGATTTTGTTGTGTTATTTTAAGGGAAATTTTGCTTTTAAAAATACCAAGTGTTGATGTCGGTTTTATTATGAAAGACTTAAACTAAAATTGTGCATTAATAGAGCCAAAATTGTAGTTACTTTAATGCACATTTTATTTTAAAAATTGATTAATGTACAATAATTTATTTTTATATACATAATAGCATTAAAATTATATAATGTTTATGCAAATGCATCAAGAGAGAGCATTTTATTTCAACTAAGATAACACAACATTGCCATAGGTGAAGTTCACTTTTTAGGTTTTTAACTGTTTTCTAACTCATGTTGAGGTTCCTAGACAGTGTGGATTTTTGTGGTAGTTTTACACCAATGTCTTAAATATGGTTTAATAGAGAAAAAACACTCCAACCTGGAAATTGAACTACTTAATATTTGCTTTTACAATTTTGCTATTCTCATAAATTATCATCTTAATCTTGCACACAGTAAAAGATATTTACTGTTGTTATTCACTCAGCCAAAAATACAACCACGTAAAATTAATTTTTTTTTAATCCCATCATCTGAAAACTTAAATTATCACCACTTTCTATTTCTACATATTTTGGCACAAATTGTTGGTCATTGTTTCACAGCTAAAATAACATATTTTGGCTCAATTTAATTTTATTTTGTTTTAACTGAAATTTTGGTGTTTGGAGGTGTATTACATGCATTTCGATGTTATCTCTATTCACCATATAATCTTGTCTTATCTATTCAGTTACAGCATTTGTTTGTGGTTGGGTCCATTGTCGTGTAGAAAATGAAATAGGTAACTTTCAAATTATTGCATCAGTATGATGGGTTGCACTGAATTGTCCATAATTCCTCTTTCGTAGGCCTTGGAATTCGTGGAATAAGGCACTATAACCAGTGGTCAGAAACTGTACAACAATAAATAGGACTATGTCAAAACATACAGTCGTTTAAGTAGTGATAACCATGCATAAGCCACTTAAGTTAATTGTCCATTAGATTTTTACGACAGGTAGCATAATTTTTCATTATATAGATTTTTTCAGTCTTCAAAAAGTTAAATGGTGCATATTTTGCATCACTTTAAATGATTCACACTCTGTGTTGTGCAACATATTACCGTATGGTAGTTTTGGACTTAAACTGAGTACTGGTATTTTTTAAATTAATTTTAGCAGTTTTACTCAAACATTTTACAATGAGCTTGTATTGTTCTGAAGTTTTGTTGTTTTATGTATTGAAAATACTGTGGTTGCTTGCAGGTATAATGGGTTTGTAAAGCTACCAAAGCCTGCTCAGTTATCCACAGTAGCTGCATATGACAACGTACGAGAAGTCCAAGACTCATCAGGACTGGACGATCTGCTGGCAGACCCAGACGAGATGAGGATGCAGGCTCTTGCAATCCGTGAACGCATTCTTGGACCAGCCCACCCAGACACTAGCTATTACATTCGGTACCGTGGGGCAGTGTATGCTGATGCTGGCAAGTTCAACCGCTGTATTGCCCTGTGGATGTATGCACTAGATATGCAGCAGAGGATCCTCGAACCTCTAAATCCAATGACGCAGAGCTCCCTCTTCTCGTTCAGTGAATTATTTTCGTTCATGATGGGTGAACAGGGCCGTTTGTCATCTCGTGGTAGGAGGGTCCCAAATGTCGGGTACTCAGATCTCATGTCAGTATTCCAAAAGTCCATTGCCGAGGTGGAAGGGGGTGTTGTCATGCTGGACAAGATACCAGCATCGGGGGACAAGGACACGACACATCTTCACAGAGTGATAGTGATCTCGTTACACTTGGCCTGTCTCCTCACGAGGCTTATGTCTGAACTCACCAAAGAACAGATCCATGAGATACACCGTGCTGTGTACCGGCTGTCAAAGTTGAACATCCGTGAGCGGCTTGGTTGCACAGTTCTTCATTTAGCCTGCTCAAGAGAAAGTTCCCTAGTTGGACGCTATCCTGCATGTCAATTCCCCTCTGCAAGCGTGGCGCAGGTGTTGTTGACAGTAGGGGTGGAGGTGGATGCGCGGGATGAAAATGGAAACTCACCACTGCATCTCGCTGGAATGGCACGACCCTGCCCACCTCCCCTTGCAAAGACCTTGCTGAACCATGGAGCACATTTGGATGCTGTAAACTCGGCAGGACAGACATTTGAACAGCTCCTGAAAGGACAGAGCATACACGAAATAATAAACCCCATTCATTACACAACCCTCAAGTGCTTGGCAGCGCAGGTGATCTCAAAGAAGATGATCAACTATGTGGGTCACATCCCAGTGTCGCTGGAATCATTCATACAGCAACACTAGCTAACTGATATAACTGGGCATCAAGTCACTGGGAAATATTTTAACTACCTTTAGTGGTCCCAGTGTGTGTTGCTGTCACCCAATCAACTTGTGTTGTGATACCTACCATAAAGACTGTTCCATTATATATCAATCAAATTCATGTGATATTTTGTGCAGTGCTTGTGTGTAAATAAAATATAAATAGTAAATCTGTAATTTACTCTGTTGTAGGAGTTATATAGTTATGATGCAGTCGAAAAGAAACTTGTATATTGCCTCTCAATAGATAACATTTTCGTACAAACCTGTTTTAGGTAAAATTTGAAGAATTTCCCAATGTTCTCATTGTAAGTGGGAATGCATCCAGCTGTCTTGTGATAAATGGAGATATATGCAGCTATAGTGGAAAAGAGTTTTATGATATTAATTTTTAGACTTGGAAAAGCAGAATATAAATTGAGTGTTTTCTATTTTGTGTTGTAAAAACATTTTGACTGAACTTTTTGTCTTGTTTTGTGTTCTGAATTTTTGCTGTAAAGTATCTGTTCATGGGGAACATAGGGATTAGCAAACTTTTTATAAGGAAGGTAAAAGGTAATGATAGGTATTGCAGTACTAAGACTTCATGCAAATTTTTTTTTTGGAGCTGACTATTGAAAACCGTCCATAATGCTAGGTTGTTATTCATTAAGAGCATCATGTTTTGTGCTTATCTTATCAAATAATAATTTAAGTACAGATGTTACCATGTTCACTTCGTTCTGCCACTCAGTTTGAGAATTGGTTTTAAATTGCATGCCCAGGTTCTGTTGTAGAATTTGTGTTGCGAGTGTAATTATAACTTACAAGTTTTATTGTTAATGAGAGTGTGAGTTTTCTGACTTCAACTTACAGCTGCAGTCATTGTGTTGTAGCTAGGAAGGATCATGACTTGTGTTATTGTTTTGTATACTAAGTTGCTTTTTTTACCTGGTAGTTAAATATATTGTTATTAAGTACACATTTGTAAAGTGTAAGGAAATAAGCTTTTCAGATGTGCGTTTGTGGTGTGAAAGTGTTTAGTCATCATCTACTCTCTAGTCATTGAATAGTGTCTGCTTTTGAGCGTTTCATTTTAGAATTGGAAAGAAAGTATTGGCTGTGACAATAATTGTTCTTGCTTCCAGCATGATTAAACTGAAAGTTTATTTCCTAGAGAACTTGGAAATCATTACTTGTACAAAATTTTGACTTTAGCAATATCATTTGAGTGGTGTGGCAGAGAAATCATGTAATTAATACATTGCAGTACAATGAGCAGAAACCAGTTTGTGTGACCAGTATTAAGAGTTCTTTTTATCCCTATGTTCCTTCCTGGTTGCATTGTGCAATCTGTTTTGGACAATCGGGTAATGTTCTTGCTATCAACATAATGTTTGTTGCTTTGTGAAAATTATCCTGCAGCTTTTTTCACATCGATAGAAAGGTCATGCATTGAAACTGATCAGAGAAAATGTGAAGCAAGTTAGTTCAATGAATATGTTTTAAATTAAATTAGGTGCCTAACATTTAACATTTTTGTATATGTTATTGTTACGAAATGTGAATGAAATTTTTCAGTTGATTAAATTGTGGACTGCGTTGATTTTGTGGTATGAATTCAGTCTTTCTTATTTCAAATGGCAGCAAGTGTGTGGTTGTGTTAAAACACTACTTCCTTTCTGAGAATTTACTCTGTTTTATTACATATTTTTTGCATCAAAATTATTTTGAGTAGGCATGTGATAAGCACTTTTGCCTTAGTTACGTTAATGAAAACTGTAAGAATAACTGTATCTGCAATCTGATTTATGTAGTACAATAATATTCACAACACTGCGTACAACACCAACTTACAATGTAAGCAGAATTGTTCAATTGGTGAGCAATGTGCCGAAACATTAAAACCAGCTTCCTGTAGGCTGGCGATGTGGCCTTTCTCAAACTCATCCAGCTGGGCAAAGGCTTCTCGAAATGTGCCTTCGGGACATGATGCGTAAATGTGTAGTTATTCACATGCCGTGTAGTAGAAAAGGAGTGTTTGGCTGAACAGTTGGTCAATGAAGTACAAAGTATTATTCTGAGTGGTAAGCTTTCATGTACACTGAAGAGCCAAAAAAACTGGTATAGGCATGTGTATGCAAATGAGAGGTATGGAATCAATCAGAGTAATGCGATACGGTTGGCAGCGAGCATCTGTCAAAGTTGCTAGATCGGTTACTGCTGCTACAATGGCAGTTTATCAAGATTTAACGAGTTTGAACATGGTGTTACAATCAGCGCATGAGATATGGGACATAGCATCTCAGAGGTGGCAATAAAATTTGGATTTTCACGTACGACCATTTTACAAGTGTGCCGTGAATATCTGGAATCCGGTAAAACATCAAATCTTCGACATCGCTGCGGCCAGAAAAAGATTGTGAACGAACGGGACAAACGACGACTGACGAGAATCATTAAATGTGACAGATGTGTAACCCTTTCTCAAATTGGCGCAAATTTCAATGCTGGGGCATCAACAAGTGCCAGGATGTGAACTATTCAACGGACCATCATTGATATGGGCTTTCTGAGCCGAAGGCCCACACGTGTACCGTTTTTGAATGCACGACACAAAGCTTTACGCCTTGCCTGGGCCTGCCAACACCGCCATTGGACTGTTGATGACTGGAAACACGTTGCTTGGTCTGAGGAGTCTAGTTTCCAATTGTATAGGGGGGATGGACGTGTACGGGTATGGAGACATCCTCATGAATCCATGGACCCTACATGTCAACACGGGACTGTTCAAGCTGGTGGAGGCTCTGCCATGGAATGGGGTGTGTGCAGTTGGCTTGAAATGGGACCCCTGATACGTCTAGCTAAGACTCTTGACAGGTGACAGATACGTAAGAATCCTCTTCGATCACCTGTACCAATTCATGTCCATTGTACATTCCGACGGACGTGGAAAATTCCAGCAGGACAATGCGACACCCCACACGTCGAGAGTTGCTACAGAGTGGCTCCAGGAACACACTTCTGACTTTAGACACTTCCATTGGCCACATCACTAGACATGAACATTATTGAGCATATCTGGGATGCTTTGCGACGTGCTGTTCAGAAGAGATCTCCACCGCCTCGCACTCTTATGGATTTGTGGACTACCCTGCAGGATTCATGGTGTGAATTGCCTCCTGCATACCTTCAGACATTAGTCGAGTCCATGCCAAGTTGTCTTGCGACACTTCTGCATGCTCGCGGGNAGTCCATGCCATGTCGTCTTGGGGCACTTATGCGTGCTCGCAGGGGCCCTACACAATATTGGGCAGGTGTACCTGTTTTTTTGGCTCTTCAGTGTATGTACACTTTGCAAATTTCTACACCAAGAAAGTTTTTTTAATATCAAGTTTATATTTTCTTCATCTTAGTGTTCTCCAAGATTCAGCGACACTTATATTATGGATTGCTCTAGGTCATTCTTGTAAGAAGTGATAATATGCACACTGCATTTGAAGATTTCCTCTAAGTGTATCAATAATTTCATTACGCGTACTAATGAGAAAATTATCTGATCCTGTCTTAGGAATTAATTCTACATCCTCTTAGTCTCATCAGACCACAGAATTAGTTTTTTTCTACTCCCATAATCAAATTTGTATATTTATAACCGGCTGATGCACTTGAAAGGCATCCATAACTGTATAATATTTGTTTCTTTTAAATTTGCAACAGTCTTACAGAAAACTGTTAATAATGAATTACCCTAAATATGTGTTTACTTAATGCACTTTGGTGCTAACAGCACTGAATATGTGCTTTTAAAGTTTCTTACACTTCTTCTGAGTGTTAAACGTGATTAAGGTACATTTCATTTAAATAAGATAATTTTTTTGGAATATGAAAGCGTGTATCCGTTGATAGATAGCAGTGCTTAACACCTGTCGTCGGCACTAGTGAGAGTAAAGTGAGGTGCAGGTGGAGGAGAGACTGAATGTATCCTTAAGAGAAATGGAGTCCCATGAGAACCCATGGCAACATCACCACTTTTGCACATGCTAAGATCCAGTATTTACCCCACCTTGTTAGAACTACTGAAAACAAACTAGTACTATCACTCTTCAGCTGCTAGCAAAGCAAAACTTGAAAACTCAACAAAGACCTACTAGAACTTCTCATGCTCCATCATCTACATCAGCTTCTGTCTCCGGATAAATATAAATAGGAAGCTGACACTGGTGGGTACGGAGGCAACAAGGACTTTTATTATCATAAAACAATTGACTCCCAAACACTTACCAGTCACATTAATTGGATTTATTCTAGCACATAGCTGTACAGAAAGACACACATTATTTTGCCTATCATGTCGTGCCACCTTCTATATAGTGCCGCTCTAGGCCTGGGTCTAGTTTGCGTAATGGGAAATATGGCCCTGCAGACGCTCTTGTGTTCAGATTTGTGTCTGGCCCAGCCAACATCAGAGTAACCGGACAGCTTTTTGTAAGAGTGGGATTCAGCGGTAACGCACTCCTTGAGTCCTTTTGAGATACCGGAGAATTCTTTTCCCAGCAATCCAAAGGTCATTTGTAGAGGTGTTAAAAAAATCTGCTCAAATAAATGGTAAAAGCTCTATCAGGTGAACTAATAATATCTATGTATATAAGTGAACCATGTAAATTACAAGCATTAAAGGGACACAGTATGTTTTCAGACTATTTCTGTTAAGATAAAATTACGCTAGTAACTTTTTTTTTTTAAGTCTTGCAGTGTTATAAACTGTCTCACAAGATGGCGAGTGTTGTCAACTTGGCAGACTTTCCGTTTAATTTGGCGAAATTTAAAAACATTTAATTGACAAATATACATTTTAGTGGCGTAAAATATAATTTCAAAGAATCAGTTTTACATTTTTTTTACTAAAAACAACTATAAAATTCGCCTTCAAAATAGTGTAAAAAATATAAAATGCAGCATTATTATGATGAAACTTCCTACTTTATTACTGTACTTAAAATTTAACTTTTTAGCGGGTTTCTATTTTAAATTCTTGTTTTTGATAAATTGTTTGATTTTTGCCACTTTTCCTATATTTGGCAGAAATTTGGTGAATTTTAAGTAAACATTGGGCAGATTTTCGAAATTTGAGTTGAGGTTAGGTTTTACTTTTTGAGGAGGAGAGTGGTCCACATGGTTTTTTTCAGTAGGTCCCATGAAAAATGAGTAGAGGTTTCACTGCAGCTTCTTCCAAGCTTCAAACAAATTTTTGCTTCTTTGTAATATGTTGGTTCGCCAGTACAAACAATAGGCAGTATAAGTTTGATAATCATTTAGCCTGGCAGATTTCTCACTATTGGTTGAGGATTCTCTCCATTTGTTGCGGATGAAGTTTTGTTAAAATTTGTCATCTTCAAACATGGCATCTCTAGATTGGACAACTTAATCTTCTGGATCTCGTAGTCTGTAACCCCCTCTGCATTAACATACAAATTGCATGCACCTGCTTAACTTGTTTGGTCTAGGCAAAGTCATCACCTAGGATTTAGAACCAAAAGCTCTTCACAGCCCATTCTTCACGCCAATAGCTCTGCAGGTACTTCTGCCTGTTGGCAGAGCTGTGGTGGAGTATTTGTTTAGTTCATTTGTTGATGCAAGTAATGCTTCACTCCACAAATGTTTAGGCGAACCTGTCTTAAGTTGTACTCTAGGAGTGGCGTGTGGGTAACTTTTGTGTGAGTAAGCTTCAAGAGAGGGTAGTTACATAATACGGGTATGCACAAATTTATATAGTTTCATCTAAAAAATAAAATAATTTAACTGTGCAGATAAAAACATAACATAATAGCTTATGGGTGCAATACCAGTCGTATAGTATGCAACAATAAATTTGTCAGTAGTTGATGCATACTATCTGACAGTAGTACTCGTAAAATTGAACTGTCCAAGTTTTTTCTTGTTTACAGTATTCACCTGAGTATAAGATGACCCCCTACATTCGCACTTTGCTAATCGAAAAAATTCAATTTCGCCACAAATACTTATTGACAGGCCATCATGAAAAAAAAAANGGAATAATTCCTGGCTGCAGCACAACTGTTTTGCATTTTTGCATATGAACCACCATTAGTTTTAAATTCGCATCATAACTAAGACGTTCAAATTTTCTTAGTTGTGACGCCGATGAACTTTTTTTTTTTTTCAGTGTGGCCACTCATAATTAATTAACACATGATGATTTACCAATATGTTGGATACAAAACCGGAATATGGTAGCGATGGACATTGAATGAACTAGTTAAATCAACAGTCGATGTCCAATCAACGCTTCAATGGTTTACGGTTGATTGATGGACTAGTCAAATTTGTAGACGGCTAAATTCGAGAGTCCAGGTGTTCGTTTCGACACGCAACGAGACTGTGACGCGTAAACAAAGTAGCTTCGTAAAACGTTCATTCGTCAATTGCAGTGTGTTGAAATAACATAGCAGACGGCTCAACTGTTGTAAACTATTTTGGACTCTTAACATATACCCAGTGAGTTGATTTTTGAATGTGCGTGACAGGGTAAGGTAGGCTTATCATAATCGTGCTAAATGTAGAAAAAGGATGCCGATAAGATATCTTCGCGAGAGTGAAAGAGAATGCACTAAGTGCATTTGACTAGCGGAACATTAAGAGACAAACCGGTTTATACTTGTTTACTGTTAAGTGATTTGCTTACATTTTTTTTCATAATATGACCGTTTCTGACTAGTTACGTGCAAGGCCTGTTATTTTGCTTGTTTGTGAATGACCATCACAGTAGTCTATATATGAACGTTTATCGTTTATGTATAAAAGTGTTAGTGCTAATTTGTTTTGTAAATTTTAAATTTTTTAATGTTATTGTACTTAAATGTAAATTTGTGTAAAAATTGGGACAGTAAAAATTTTAACGTCGGGGCAAAATACGAGTGAACTCTGGTATCATTTGAAAAATACGTTAATAGTGGTAAAGCTAGGTGTAACATATGCAAAGAAAAAGTGGCTTACAAGTCGACGACTGTAAATTTTAACTCCATAGTGGATGCTCTTTTGTCCGTAATTCATTCTTGGTTCACTTATTGATCAATTTTATTTCGCAAATACATAAAAAATGCGTAAAATAAAGTAACACACAATTTTATTTTGATAGGCATATTTCATCGAAATTTACTATTTGTAACACAGCGGGAGTAGCCCTTAGTCTACCATCGAGCCGTATGTACTGTCCGTGTAAAGAAGTTGACACGTTACCTAGTCTAAGAATTCAACTAGTCGACGGACGACAATGAACTGTCTAATTTTGTTAACGAGAAATGTGTCGACGACCCATCGCTAGAATACGGCTTCGACCAGGAATAAACGAAGTACGGAAAATTAATTATAAAAGTCGTAGATACAGCTACTATCTTGTACGCACAACCCCAGGTGTATTCACTTTAGGAATGTTGAATGTCAGTGCTAAAGTTGATCATGTAGCTGCTCTAGATCACAAAATGTGGTTTACTACAATGTTAAAATTGTATCTTTAGTAAACGTAACCTAACCAAACATAACCGCCCATAATGTAATGTAATGCACTGACCTATCTATGCATATTTAATACTTATACAAATTATTTTAGCAATGGTTTTGTCGGGTGGTTTCACGATAGTTAGAAATATCTGCGCGCCTGGATTAAAGACCAGCAACAGAGGCTATTGAAAGAAAAAAGTGACTGAAATTGAAATTAACCTCGCTTTTAGTTGTGATTGCTTTTTATTCTTTTGATAATATTAACCAAACTTGTGTTTTTTGAAAGATTAGAATATTTCTCTGAAAACCATGAACTAAGTGAAATTTGGAACAAACTATAGTCTTATCGGGTAAATACGGTGTGTAAAATTATCAATTTCTTATAGGCTACACATGAAGCAAACACGACAACTTGGATATTTTATTTAACGAATAGTTTATCTAACTGCAAATCACCACCACTTATATGCAAGCTCAATTCTGCTCTCTTTCTTGGAAAACTCTTCTATTACACAGTCGTAAATGTTTTGTTCATTCTGCATGTCGCACAGCAGATCTTTTTTCAATGCACAATAATGCCAATTTTGAAAGTCTTTCTTGTTGTTTGTAGGGTGCTGCGGCTATACGTCTTTATTCTCTTCAGTGCTGAAAAACATCTTTCTGTGGAGGCACTAGTGGTGGAAATAGTTAGCATCAGTTTGCACAATGTTATTTCTGAATATGCTATAACTAAGCTGTTAGGAAGGATGAAAAATAAAACTACGCTTACATTTTTGCCTGAAAATGTTTGGGCTATATAAACTGTAACATCAAAAAAATTACCATATAGATTTAAGACGGACTGTAAACTAGTTTCGGGAAAACATTCTTGTTTTTTAAAGGTAATTGGGTCTAGTAGCGCTAGAAACTGCAGATATTCTAAACTGGAAAATGTTGTCCATTTGCTGAATAACTGTGTCAATTTCATAATACAGATGCATACAAAATGTTTTAAGATCACGACGGTCCACAACTACACAAGACTGTTATACAGCAAGAACAACGTGCGTTGCAGCTCTGGCAAGTAGCACGGACAAGGTACAGCGCGAAGCATCCCACGCTTCAGAAATGAGAGCATGGCAACTAACGTCCCTATTTGCAAGTTGAGCTTTCTGCAGCAAGCGATGGGCTTCATGCAAGGCTTGGAGTTAGTACAGAGTTAACTTCACTGCCAACGCATGAATACCAGACTGAAATAAAAATTCCTGAAATAACTAGTTTGCCCTAAAATTTAAATAAAACAGCATTGGCCTAGACTTTAGAATCATATGGACACAATGAATTAGACAAAAATATGAAAACATACAAAATTAGGTAAAATCTAGAAAATAATGTGCCGTAAATCTTATTAAATTTTACAACAGCACAGATCCCCCTTCCGCAAGTGGACGCTTGGAAGTTCTAAAATAAATAGGACGAAAGTCGCAAAACAGTGGCACTAAACATTAAATGAGTAAAACAAAATATGTAAAAGATTAAAAAAGAATTCCTTGGCCACTCAAAAATTAACTACAACCACCTTAGGAAGAGTAGAAAAAGAATATTGGTTTTTGAAAGGAGAAAAAAACTGGTCTTGGCGTTCAATTATGGCACAGATTTATGAAGTTGAGCAATGTGAGGAAACTGGAATGATATGCCTGTGCAACAAGGAACCGGGAACTACTGCCCAGTCCAGTGGCAAAACCAGGAGCCTGGTCACCCCTGCCACTAAGTCTACCCAGAAAAAAGTCTGAGGAATCGCTGGATCTTTTGATGCCCTTTGATTCTTGACTCTTGGAAGACAAGCCCTAAAACGTCTTGCAGCTAACACAATACCCTTAAAGAAACTTTAAATTAACGACTGCTTGAAAACAGCCAACACCTCTGGCTCCAAATCAGCATTACCAGCAACGTAGATACTGAAGTCTCATTTCACTAGAGAGTGATCAGCCTCCTACTAGAACTCGTCAGCTACGAGAGACTTTGCACATCTCAACAAAACTGCAAGGAAAAAAAACTGTGGTAGCACTCAAATTTAAATATGACAAATAAAATCCCTCAACAAAATAACTACCAAAATTTACTTTACTAAATAAATTACTCTTTAAATGAGTACTGAGATCTTCCACACTGACACTTCGTTTCACACTGCCTGAGAGGGAAAATTTGAGTACCAAAACACCTGGCATGCCACAGGGCTGGTCACGTGGTCGCTCGCCCACAGCGGACCAGGGGGATAAAACACTCTTTAACCCAATTTAATGCTTAACCAAGATTCATCTGACACTGCAGAATGAATAAGCTTGACCTAGCTCCGAAAATTTAAACTTGCAAACTAGGAGACAAAGAAAACAAAACTATTTGTCGCCTGGAAGTCAACTACTCCCAAAAAACAAACCTATGCAAAATAAAGTTGCAAACAGTTTTGGTCGGCGAGTGTACCTGAATACAACAAAACAAACTAGACAAAGTGTACACAAGTGCATCTACATTTGGAATAACTCGACGAAAATTAAATTAGAGGATGAAAAGTCAAAACAATTGATTACATGATGTAATGCAACTTAGTTCCATACCAAAATCACTTCACAAAATTCATCAAAACTCTATACAATTTAACCAAAAAAATATTTATCTAACCAGTGGTCACTCACAATGTCAACAAAACACCCGTGGAAAAGGCAAAGCGAAAGAAAATTGTGTTCCATACCACAAGTCTCAAAAATGCAATACCAACTCCAAAAAACCGAAATTCAACAGTTACCACAAGAACAGCAAAAATAAAAATTAACACGTCAAACTTATTAACCATAAAATCTAATAAGTGACCATGAAATCTTGTGCATTTGTATTAAAATACTTTTCATTACATTATTAAACAATGAAATATCAAATGTGCAAATGTAAACAAACTGCCGAAACACTAGATATGAGACTTGTGTATAAAAATGTACGATCTAAATGCAAGTAATGAAAGAAACCACAAGGAATCTCGATGAAAACTGGAAAATGCAAGTCTGAATGCTAATACCTATGAACCAAGAGTGTCCCAAAACATCGCGAGCAGAAAATTATTTTAAGTCTGTGTGCGAATATCGCAGAGAATAAGCATTTCCAAACACTATGAATAAATTAAACTTTGCAAAAGACCAAAATTCCAAAAGCTAACAAGACAAAACCACAAGTCTGCAGCAGAAACAAATCTTGAAAAATTACATTTCAAACACCTGGAATGACTAGTAAAATTATTTAAAAGCTCGGAAAAATAATTTTAATAAATGTACAAATATAATTAAATAAATTCCGAAGAACGTACCATAGGCGGTTACGAGAAGTCACGAATGTAAGAAATACTGAACCTAGTGTAAACGCAGTTGGCAGTACTGCGCCAAGATGGCGTCGGCCATGATGGAACAGAACTGCTCTGAAGACGTCTACTGAAGTACAAAACACATACCGGTAATTAATGGAAAATAGAAATACGTTCAAACAACAAACAGTGAAGAAAGAATGAAGTCACTTTAAAAATTGCAAATAAACTAGTGCAAGAATGAACACTAGTCGTGAAACAACAGTTACCGTGACGTAAATATAAACATTGTATGCAGCCTAAGTTTCTTTATGAAACTTCTACAAAATACTTAAAATGGTATCATGTGAATTTTATATTAATTTTTCATATTAAAGAAACACTTGTGTGAACATGTGTAAACAAACTCGATGTAGTGAACACAAGCATCCAGAAGGTTATGAATGGAAAACCGCAAACTCAGTTTTAACTGTGAAAAAATTACCGTCCCTATAAAAAAAATTCCATGCAAGGAAATGACCGCGACTTTATCTTTGTGCGACAGAGATAAACACATGCTGCAGCCGGCCGGCGCACACGGACGACTGCCGAGTTCAAGATCAACTGACACGTTAAAATCAAAACATGTAACATTTATAAGCTTAAATTAGGGTGTTAAACCAACATGCAAATATCAGAATTAATATCAAACATACTATAACTTACGATGAAAACTACACTAGTAAATATATCGCTGGGACTGCACAACAAATCAATTATGAACTCAAAACAACTTTCTGAAACTATCAGAAATAAAACAGGTCGTAAACAAGCCACAAATAATGATCGTGAAATGTACAAATAATGTAACCTTAGCTCTGCTACCATTTATGTACCGTGGTGTGTAGTTCATCCATCTTGCACGGATGCACTACACTGAGCGTAGATTCTGCTTTCAAGAATCGTGTAGAAAGTAGTAACGAATTTAAAGGTAATAAAAAATTATTCAAAATGAATTGCTGGATTTTTGGAGGTCTGTCGGGAAGCAATTAAACATGGAATTGATTCGGCTAAATATGTGTCTCTCATTGCCGATAATACAACCAACATTTCAGATCGAACTAAAACTGTTTTAGTTTTAAGATATGAATATTGTGAGTAGTTAGAAAAAGGGCCTTCGAACACAGGTTCGTGACAGAGAGCCGGGAGCAGAGGAATGCCAGAGCAGGAGGAATGCATCTGCAGGAGGAATGCATTTGCAGGAGGTCGACCATGTTTGCAGTCAGTACATTCTAGAACATACCATCCCATGGCGGCTATTTTGCCAGGCAGTAAATAAAAAACATAATGTAAAAATTTATTTAAAATTTTTTAAATTATCGGCGTCCATATTGGATGATGTCTAGAACATGCAATGACATGGCAGCCATTTTGCCAGCCAGTAAATTAAAAAAAGTTATGTAAAAATAAGTATAATTTTTTTAAAAATTATCGATGGCCATATTGGATGGTGTCTAGAATAAACCATTCCATGGCAGCCATTTTGCCAGCCAGTAAATAAAACATTTTTTTCATTAAAAAAATTATAAAATTTTTAAATTATCGGCAGCCATATTGGATGGTGCTACCACTGTATATTCGTTGTGACCCCTCTCCGTAGAGTTGGGCGGCAGCCGTGTTGGCACCACCACCTCAGCAATAGCAGTGGCCATGTTGGCAGCCATGTTTGCAGTCAGTACATTCAGTTACTGGTGGCCATGTTTGCAGTCAGTACAGTTTGTTTTCAATGGTGGCCATTTTTCCAGCCAGTAAACTAATTTTTTTATTTAAAAAATTATTTAATTTTTTTAAATTATCGGCAGCCATATTGGATGCTGTGTCACCCCTGTTTTCTTTATCTCTTTAATCTTTGTTTTCTCTATCCCCTTCGACCACATCCCTAGCATGGAATGTCAGAGCATGAAGTAGAGACTAGTCGAGACATCGTGGTGCATGGGAAGACTCTGAGAAAACCCCTAGCTTGGAATGCAAGAGCATGACGTATACAATCTAGTAGGAAGGAAAAAATGATAATCGCATTTGGGAAAACTTTGAGACAACCCCAGGGACCGGTCGGGGCGTCGTCGCTGGGATCCCCAACTTGGAATGCAAAAGCATGAATTAGGGACCAATCGGGGTGTTGTGGTAGGGATGTGGGAAGACTCGGAAAATTCTCCCTAGCATGGAATGCAAGAGTATAAAAATTCTTAAATCCTCATTGCCCAAAAAGTAGTCACTGCTCCACATTGAGAGATCATCGACAAATCTTTTGAAAGAGTATGGAAAATTTTGGAGTCGGGGTGATGTGGTATGGATTTGGGAAGCCTCGGAGAAAACCTCTTAGCATGGAATGCAAGAGCATGAAAATCCTTAAATCCTCATTGCCCAAAAATGAGTCACCGCCCCACATTGAGGGATCATCGCTAGCATGGAATGCAAGAGCATGAAAATCCTCATATCCTCATTGCCCAAAAAGGAGTCACTGCCACACGTTGAGGGATCATAGACTAATTTTTGAAGTCGGGGTGTTGTTGCTGTAAAAAGATTTTCTCGGTGACGTCGGCAGAGCCTGGGGCGTTGTAGCACAAAAATATAAAATTTCCAATACGTTTCGAAAAATCAAGCATCACCTGGGGCTATGGGTGTTGTCGCTGTAAACAGAATTTCTCGGTGACGTCGGCAGAGCCTGGGGCGTTGTAGCAAAACAATATTTTCAATATATTTCCGAAAATCACACGACTCCTCGGGCTTTGGGGAGTCGTTGTAAGTACACCCGCCTGTAGCCTGGGGCTATGCCATGAAGTCGGGGCATCGTCGTAGGGACACGCCTGTGGCTATGTCTATCCACCGCTCCACTGCCGCCCCAAGAAACGAGTTGTCTATCCACCTCACTACCGCGACCCCTAAGAAGCGTGTCGTCTATCCACTAAGCTATCGTGCCCCTAGATGGTGAGTTGTCTATCCACTACACCACTGCGGCACCTTGTAGTCTGGGACTATGTCATGAAGTTGGGGCATCGTCTTAGGGCCACACCTGAGGCTATGTGGTAAAATGGCTGCCAAGGAATGTTTGAGGACTGCCTGCAGCCTCGGGCAGTGAGCTGTCTATCCACCGCACCACCGCGGCACCCTCCATCGAAATGCCCTGCACAGCCTCGGGCGATGGGGCATCGTTGTAGGGACACCTACATAGCCTGGGGCTATGTACATAGCCTGGGCGATACCATGGGGCGTCGTTGTAGGGACACGCCTGAGTCTATGTTGCGCAACAAAATGGCCGCCATAAAATGTTCGAAAAAAATTAATACTTAAAAAAAATAATTAAAACTTAAAAAAATTAATTTAAAATTTTTTTTGAAAAAGAAAATTAAAACTTTAGAAAAAAATTGAAAAAATAAAATTTTGGAAAATTTTGGAAAATACTGAAAAAAAATTGAAATAAAAATTTTTTTTGAAAACTTTTGAAAACAAAATGGCCACCGTCGCAAAAGGACACGCCTGAGGCTATGTGGTAAAATTGCTGCCACACCACTGCGGCTCCCTGTCGCTATGGAATGCAAGAGCTTGCAGTTTTACATATCGTCTATTCACTGCATCACCGCGGCCCCCCTCAAAATGCAAGATCAAGTCCCGCACAGCCTCGGGAAATGGTGCGTCGTTGTAGGGACACCCCCATAGCCTGGGGCTATGTGCATAGCCTGGGCCGATGTCATGGGCTGTCGTAGGGACGTGCCTGAGGCGATGTAATGTGGCATCGTTGTAGGGACACGCCTGAGACTATATTGCGCAACTAAATGGCCGCCATGGAATGTTCGAAAAAAAAGTGACACTCTTAAAACATTTTTGGAAAAATAAAAAAATATAAATATTAAAAAAAAATTTCAAAAATTTTTGAGATTTTTTTTTTAAATTATGGAAAATCTTAAAAATAAAATTGCCACCATAGAAATGGAATGCAATAGCAGGTGGTTTACATTCTGACTTACAAAATGGCCGCCATCGAAGTGGAATGCAAGAGCATTATGTTTACAGTTTTCCTAACAAGCTTCAGTGTCCCCGGGTCCCACGCCCTTGGCCTCGAACTGGCTATTTCTAACTACTATTGTCCTTCCATATTATAAGTCGGTTCACGACTGGAAGAAACTTTTGAAAATCAACCTTTGAAAAAACACCCTAGTCGTTAGCTACATGCATATAACATTACAAACAGCGGCGAGCGCGGATACAGTTATGCCGTTAGGTTGCCAGCACAGAGAGGAAATAGTTCTGAAGTTTTAACGTAATTGTTAATTTATGCTTACAAATGGGTTTCGAAAAGACTTGTATCTTATTATGCCAATTATTAATGACGTGATGCTAACGTACTTTGATTTCAATGTTTTATGCACACTTACAAGATCACGCTCAAGGTGAAAGTAGAGCGGCCATTTGTTTACAAACCTTCGTTCCGTGTGGTGTTGGCGAGATGTGGTCGACACACGTGCCAGAGAATTGGTGCGATTATCTAGTTTAACCAATAATAATTCATTTACTGGTTTTTTTTTTTTTTTACTAATTTCTTCTTTTTATTATTTCTCGTTGTGCCGATTTCTTTCGTTTCTGATACCTGTATAAGAGATTACTCGTAGTGCGTTCTCACGTGTTTAATATTTTTTAAATTTATTTCAGGTTTGCTTAAAATTTTATTTATTGTATTTTACGTTATATGTTGCGGTAGTTTTTGTGTGCAATCATGAGTTCTAGCAAGGTGAATAAAATATAAGTCACCAACGCCAACAGGACATCGTTAACCTCACCGAATCGTTGTATTCCCTAATTAGGCGAGGGGAAATGAAACCCTGCAACGTCGCGGAAAGAGCGGCAGAAATGTTGAAACGCTTCAGATCCACAGTTCTAAGGTATGTTAAAATATATGTAGTATTAACCATTGCGTTTGCAAGTTGTGTGTGCTAAGGTCAATTATGTTGGCCTACGAAATGTGTTTACAAGAACATAAAGAAAATTTGTTAATAACTTGATAACATCGTCGAACGTTGTCTACGTGTATTTTTAACGTTTTATTTGGGTAATTATTAAGTTTAGGGGACTTTTCTAAAAAAAATAACAATAATTTCACGGAAAATGGTATATTTCCACTCCACTAATGATGCAGAACACGAATATACGACGGGCATTAACGTCCGACTAATTTCGTAACATGTGCCCACCTAACCTAACAGAACCTATCCTCACGATGGGTGAATCACTATTTTACATTATTATTGTAACAAACTTTGCAACAGAGGGTTCTGAGTGACCACCAGACCCCTCTGTTACATGTTTAAAACTCGCCCCCAACTCTACAACCATTTCATCCATAATGACATAAATCGGAGGAAAAAAATGATGGATAACATTAATTCAGTAGCAGCACTTGATAGTTATTTTAATAGAGTGACTTGTAGAAAGTAACAAAATTTTTATTTCCTTTTTTACTTTTAATTACCAGACATTTCCCCTCTTTTTTTGTTTTCCTCCGCCCCAAGAAAAATACAAACAGTTTTCAAAATCAATAACTTTAAAAATTTATGCAAAAATTACATTAAAATATTTAAAGATTGTAATTCCCCAAATTACTTTAAAAACATAAAATTTTGGAATTACAAAAAACATGTGCTGTTTCAAAACTATATCGTTACAGAAATATGCACAGTTACTTAACTGGCAAAAGTTTCCGCAATTTACTATTTACATGTCTCGAGTGAGACCAAATCCCCTAGGTGTGACCTCCCCCCGAGTGTCCGCCATCGCTTAGTTTGCCAGGGTATTTATAGTGAAGTTTTCGCATCCGCCGTCAACTCCAAAGCTGTGGAGAACATCCTCGAAACTGCAGCCGATCTTCGTCCAATCCAATTCAAAGGCGTCGCTGACGTCACAAGGCGACCCCATCTCAGTCGCCCCAGCCGCCACTAGGTGGAAGGAAACGCCGCGCGCTCAGTATAGTTCCGACATTGATCAAAACTACCAAGTACCCGCATCGCGGAGTCTAACTCATCCTCGGCCGCCATCAAGGGCAACATCTTCGAAAACGTAAGTACCCGTGATCGGCGTGAGGCAGCGTAACTCTGTTACAATTTAAATTCCAACATCACAAAGAAAAATTATTAATTAGTCAAATAACCACAAAAGTCAATGTTGGCAAAATAAATATTAAATTGCACCATGTCTTTAAATATAGCACATTTCAAAACAGAAAATAATTTGTTTCTGGCAAATTATTACAGGTAAGCTACTGCTGTTATTATTCTGATATTTTTAAGGCATTGCAAAAATTTGAAACATGTATTCTCGTATAAGTCAGAAACAAAGGCAGTGATTGCCACTGTTTGCTTGTATAAAATTTGAATTCTTTAAAAAATTCTCATTTCCAATTTCAAACGAGCATCTTGTATACTTTTATGAAACCACTGTGAAAATATAATTGAGTTATTACTTACTAAGTATGGGAAAAAAACAGAACATCGCATTAAAACTATATTTATTTGCTGTTACACAGTAAAAATTTTCTCCACGTCATTGTTTAACTAAGGGAGAGTTTGTCTGTTCTGGCTATAATAGTAAACTTTTAATAGCAAACTTTTTAATTTTTGAAAATAATTTATTTACAAAAATAAGGAAACAGTTAGTTACAAATGCTACCATCGACGTTCATGAAATATAGACTTCAGTGTCAAAATAATGCTTCAAACATCTAGACAGTAAAAATGTGAAACCACTTCGGGCATCTTCGTATCTCGACTCGGCTTGTTTTGTTTACATTCTCCCCTTTACTCCTCTACATCAACCAAGCGCCTACGCACGGCGGCCGCAACCTTGTTGGGCCGGAAACGAACGTCCTGTCATGCGCGTCACGATCTAGAAAAATACTTAAAGCAGAGAATGACAAACAAAAGGAAAACGAAAGGGAGTTTATCAGTTTTCGTTAACACAGCATAAAAGATACACCCTAAAACTTGCTGATTGAAAACATTTTTTTTTTAGAAAGATGTGGTAGTACAATCCATCTCATTTATAACTATTATATTCTAAGCTTTTTGCATACACGTTCTTCTATATGTTATTACATTTGTGGCTTGGTAAAATTTCCATTGCTAACCACCAAAAAATAGTTCAAAGTCATGTTTACGCTTTACTTTTCATCTATTTTCGAATGTTTGGCAAAATGTAAAGACTTTGCAGCTAATAAGTTATCAAATGCTGACAACGATGGATGATTTTCTAACTTTTTCCTTAAGTACACAAATTGCAAGCACATATAAGTGACCGTACAATAAATCAGAGCTTATGTATGTTGACGCCCACTTAAAATTTGTCAACAGTTAGGCTTCTTTTACAGATACGGGTTTCGGTTACAGAAGCCGAGAAGTTTGAAGCATTATTTTGACACTGAAGTCTAAATTTCGTGAACGTCGATGGTAGGTAGCATTTGTAACCGTTTCCTTATTTTTAGAATATATTATTTTGAAAACATTAAAAGTTTACTATTTTAGCCAGAACAGACAAACTCTCCCTTAGCTGTTGTTTACATTCATTTTTAAACTTTTCTTTTGGACTATCGAAATTTTTACTTTTAACATAATCAATTATCTCAGATTTTAAAGCAACCTTTTTATAAATTATCTAATTTATTATCTTTAATATAATTCTTTAATTTAGTCTTTAAAGTATAATTATTCAAAATAGATTATATTATATTGTTATAATCAGATATCTTTGAATCCATTTTATTAGGAATATTATGATTCAACATTTTTGTATATATCTTTTTTATTTCAGAAAATTCACTGAACTTCTCATATTTAACATAACCATTTAATCAGGATTTTAAAATATATTTTTCTTAATTATCAAATTAAATTTTTTTTATATTATCATTTAGTTCATATTAAAAAAAACGTTAATTTTTTTTAAATGTATTATTTTTAATATAATTGTTTTATTCTTAAAAATAGAAACTGAGAAATCGAAACACATTTTGCTAATAGAATAGGTATTTTGATGAATAGGTATTTTGATTCTTTGATCATGTTTGATTTCATCCAATATTTGTTCATCAATGTTTTTTATTTTTACATGAAATTTATTAATTTGATTACTATGATAAATTGTAAGTATTTCTTCGAAGTCATTAAAGTTTTTTACTTGTAACATATTAATTTAAATTTTTTTAATTAATTTTTTATTTAAATATAAATATTTATTTAAATAACTTATTAAGGGTTTACCAAATAAATACCTAATTTAATAAAAATGCTATTATATTAGAAATACTACAGACAACGGAATAAAAATGTTGTATTCCATCACCATTATAATATTATAATTTTTGAAAAAATTCATTAATTCATTAGGTATGTTTCCACCAACTTCACCATCATATGAAAAATATTTATCCTGACCAACATAATTAAATTATTTATCATCTGAGATATTTTATGTGGTTTTCGTAGAAGTATGAACAGAATTTATTGGAAGGGTGGTCATAAATTACTTTTATTCATAATTCTTCTAATATTGATAGTTTTGTTGTATATCAGACAAAGAAAGCTAATGGTACTGTAGATAAAGATTTTGCTGATAATGGAAAAGTGATTATTGAGAAATTGGAAATCATGTGACCTATAGCTGAATATGAAGCAAATACTGTAATTAAGAAAAAAAAAAAAAAAGAATATTTTAAATCTTAAAAATAAATATTGTTTTTGATTACTGGCAATTTTTAGAAAAGAATGTTCCTTCTGTATCAACTATTTTCAATTTCTATATGTAAGATAAATTTAATAATTTACAATTTGATATGCCTGATTATGTGTTCGAATTGGCACCTTTAGTTTACTAAAAGGTCGTGTGACCCGAATTAGTTTACTAAAATTATGACATTTTTGGTATTTTAGTATTTAATTTTTAGTATGTAACGAAACTTGCTAAAATACTACATTACCAAGCAACCATATTTGAACAAGTGTCTATCAACAGCTTCTGAATCGTACGCTACTAAATACTAAAATACTGATGTACTAAATGGTCAATTCGAAAACAGACTTAGTGTTTGGTAATCGTTGCGCTCATTTAATTATACCCATAGACGAACATAAATTTCTTAATTGCAGATGTCCTCCTGGTCCACCCTAGCAGGAAATGTTTTTAACTGTAGTCGCAGCATTTGTCACGGGTTCACCTCCTGCCAAAATATTCGACCTTTTAAGAGGCGACTATACAAGAGCCATGGCGGCATGTGAATTGTCAGACGTAATCTTCTGCAGACGCGTGTGAAGTTGTCTTATCGGTAAGATAGGTAACATCGCAAGAAAATCAGACCACTATCTCGTGTACGCTATCGTTTAAATCGCGTACTTCAATTGAAACCTTCCCGGTGATTTGCAATTTTACCTCCATACATTTTGTATCAACTTAAAGTCACTGCGCATATGTTCTCGCGAGCACACACATGCGTCTGGGGTTTGAAACACAATTTAACATGGATACCCAACTATGGCTAAAATGTGAGAAGGACTCAGGCCTCGGATTTATGTCATCTTAAAAATGAGTTTGTAACACAATAGATAGGAGTTCCTAACAATAAATTATCAGAATCGGTAAAGCTGGATCAATACTTGACAACAGTATGGGTGATAAAAAGGAATTGAAAAGCAGAAATTGTACGAAACCACCTTCATCTTGTGCGCGCGCAGTCCATTATTGTGGATACCACGCAACGTGTGATGTATCAACAGAAGCAACATATAACAGAAATTCTCTAAGTGTGACATCAAAACAGAATCATTATTCGTCTAAGCGTCTCGCTAACACAGCAAAATGCTATCACCGTGAAGATGTGGGGCCTTAAGCAGATACTGTGCTGCACATTAAGGGGTTCAGAAGTTGCTAGGTGAACAGAGGGAATACTGAATCCCATTGGAGCAGCCTTAAGATTCCAGCGTGATTATTACTTGGCAGAAATTGCACTAAATCTGCTACGAAACCTTGGTATGCAAAACAGAAATTGATAGGGAATGAATTTTATTTAAGATTGGTATAGGAACAGATGTAACAGTAAATGCAGAACATATTTTTATCATCTTAATTTAGTAGCAGGTTAAACAGAAAAAAACTTTTTGAAGAAAGGAAAAAGTATTACTGAAATGTTGGAATTAACCACCAGCGATACTATAGCATGGATATCATAAATTTGCGCAGAAAATCTTTGTGATACNCCACCAGCGATACTATAGCAAGGGCAACAAACTACATTATTTGGCCACATGGAAATAAAAGCATTATATATTGTAAGAGTGAAGAGGGCGGATTAAGACACAGGAAAAGAGAATATTGCAAATGACAATTAGTTTTTAATACATTTTTAGGCCAATAATTTTAGCTCAAAAAGTTTATTTGAAAAAAATTCATACAAGCAAAGGCATTGGTACACACTTAGCTCAAGGCCACCTGAATATCGTACTAAAAGTATCCGGTGATAAAACTTGTGCCATAGCCACCATATTGAAAAATGTCTGCCAAAAACTTTTTTGGAGTATATTTTGGAAAACGTACACTTAATCAAATAAATTATTTTTTACAAAAAAATATTTAGAATAAAACTTTTTTCAAAATATATTTTCGTGTATTTTTTGCTACGAATAACATTTTGCCACAACATTTGATCAAATCCTTCTTAATACGCCGCCGGTCTGGAGTGCGCGAGGTTTTGGGTTAGAATCCCAGGTAAGGCATGGGTGTTAAAGTTAGGTCATAAGTTAGTTTGTAAGCCGCCTTCAGGCATAACACTGGGGGACGTTAATAAGCCCTTTTCAATTCAATCCTTCTTAAAATATGTTAAAAACATACACATATATCATTATGTCACAAATGCATACTCCGACAAAATATGCGAATGGACATAAATTTGTAGGTCTTTGTAGTTTATGAAAAGTCATGTTACATTTTATTTCACATCATTAATATGTCACCAAAATAAACAATAATTCATAGTTTTGTGTAATGTAATTGGTTTAAGAACATAAAATGTTATTGTTCTTATCTCAATGAAAAAACCATACGAAAGAAATTTTGTCATTAAAAATATATTTTTAACGTTTTCATTTCTTTGTGAGAAACTAAAGCCATGTTGTGCCATCTGTTACTAAAACAAAAGGGTAATATTACCAGTTCCATTCATACATTTAGATCCAAACAAAATTGCCACACTCAATTCTGCGTAGACATTTGCTGTATCAGAATGCGATTTGAGAAAAGCGCCTCGTATTGTCACATTTGATCAACAACATTTTTTAAAGGCAAGTAAAATAGTGGCAGCAACAGAACAAGACAGCCCTAATTCATCAATAATTGTCAGACTAGATGGGTTTAATTTGTTTATGATTTTTCCTGCGTTCTGTAGAGTTTATTATCAGGGGAAGTGAAATTGAAGAGCTATGGGCAAGTGTTTCTGAAATAAACACAATTCCTCAATTTATATAAAGTCGTCCATTTTCATGCTCTTTACGGGCTCATCACCTCCCATTCTGTGCGTTATTCAAATGCTCGATACACAAATTTCGATATCTAAAAAGTGACGAGTTCAATACTCTTATCGTTCATAGTGAATAACTCTTAAGAAATGCGATATCACCTGCACACATCCTGTCATCAAGGTCATTGATCACTTTCATCAATAATCATGTTGTAAAAATCAAGAAACTTTATTCTGTATTGCAGGACAACATAGTCTGATAGGTGAAGTATGTGACGTTCTGCTATTTGCACGTGCTGTAACTGGATGTGACACAACAATATTAACTTTTTTAAGAGAGGAAAAGTTAAAGTTACAGAAAAATCATGGATCTAGGGCAGATATAAAAGTTTTAAATCACCCATTTGCATCTATGGAAGTAATTTCTACAGCAGGGAAAACATTTCTACTTAGCTTGTACGGCGTCCGTCAAAGACATTCACTAGACGAGTTGCGATACGACAGATACAATAATCTAATTTCATAACAACAGCTAAAAAAATAATTTTACGTTGCCTTACTACCTACAACAACTGATGCAGCTGCACAACACTCTTGCCATGTTTCTCTGCAAATTCAGCTCTGGAGAAGGAACATGCTACAACCTACTGCCTGGAGATGGCTCAAGTATAAAAATGTTTTGATGCCTGTTGGCTCCACTCAAGACCGTGCACCACAATATCTACTGAATATGATTTCCTGTGAATGTAAATCACACTGTTCCAGGAATTGTGAATGTGCTAAATTTGGACTTAACTGCACAGCTACGTGCAGTGTCTTCCAATGGTTTGTCATGTATGAACTGCACGGAGCCAAGCGAACTTCCTGTCAGTGAAAACGATGATGCCAAGTAACATAAGGTAATCAAGATTTTCGTAATTCTGTATTGGCTATACTGTTACTTAGTTGTAAAAAGCTACTTGTAGGGATCGCTATATAAAGGACTTCACCAGCATTGTGTCGTTGACGAGGTTGTCCTCATTAGTACTTCGGTATAGAAGTTTGGTCCCAAAGGAAGTAAATATCGTTCAGAAATATAGTAACTTAAAATAAATCCTTCCAGTAGCTTTCCATGCTAAAAAAAAGCATTGTACAAAGTGTGATATAATTGAAATCTAAAGTAAAATCTTGCCCCTTTTCACATTTCGAACTGGGATATTATTTTATAACATAAAAAGATTGTCTACACGCATGGCGTAGACATAGTTTAATAGGAATTTAATCAAGTTTTGACAAAATAGTTGGTTGTAACAAAAATACATATGTATGTATTTGAAGTAGTTTGTATTCTGAATATTTTCTGTAAGAAGCTTTTTATGAACAAGTGTACTGTTTCCGAGATATACGCAAAAAAAAAAACCCCGTTTTTGGTTGCCATTTTCCAATGTGGTGGCAATGGCACAAGGTTTCATACCCCAGGAATTTTACTTTGTTATTCAGGAGGCCTCAGTCTACGTGTGTACCAATTCCCTTGCTTGTACAGAGGCTCACAAAATTATGCGGTCACTGCCATTTGTACTGTAAGACCTTATAATATTGTAGTACTCCATAGTTTATAGTAAACAGAACTGTTTGCAGACATTATAATGTACTATACACCTTCACAAATGTTAATAAAAACGATTTCTCATACCGAAAAATAATTGCATATGTCTTCTGAACAGTTTCGAATGAGTGATATGCATCTCATGTGAATATTTGGTCACCACATCAATAAGTACCATAAGCACCATGCCTTCAGTACGTCAGTACCTTGTTGGATACCGTTTTGTCCAATCACTTCTTTCAAACGAGTCTGCATGTTGGAAATTATTTTCTTGTAATCTTGGTCTATCTGATTCCATTCTTCCGTCAGCCTCCTCTTCAATTCTTCTTTCGAGGTAACCGGTGTCCTCCTGACTCTGGTGTTAAGTTCATCCCACAGATTCTCAATAGGGTTTTAATCGGGGGATTGGGGTGGCGTTAACCTTTGGACAGTTACATAGAAGCCATTATCGCACCAGACGAGACTTGTGTTTTGTATTGTTGTGTCCTGATAGAATTTGAAAGTCTGTAGAATACCTAATTTGTCAGCACTTCTATGCAAACTGCCTTTCAGGATTGCTAAGTAGTCGTCCTTCTTCATTGTATCCTCGGCGAACACCAACTCACCCACTCCAACTCAGGAAATGCAGCCCCAGACCATAATGTGACCGCCGCTGTGTTTTACTGTTAGCTGCAAATTCATCTGTTGGAGCTCCTCATTCGGTTTCATCCACACCATAACCCTACCATCTGACTGAAAGATGTTGAACTCGCTTTCGTCCACGAATATCACGTCATTCCACCACACCTGTTTCATCCTGACGTGGTCTTTGGCACAGGCAAGTCTTCTATTCCTGTAAACTTTGCTTACATATGGGATTTCTCCCTGGTAAATCTGTCATTATATCCATTCTTTCTGATTACCCTTCAAACTGTTTCTGGGTTCACAGTGTTTCACATTCCTGAAGTAACTCTGCATTAATTTTCGGTGCACATAATCTTGGATTACATGTTATTTTACGTAGTATATACCGTCTCTGTAGTTCGTTAAGATTTCTTGGTCACCCTTTCTGTGGTAGAGATTCAGTTCTGTCTTACTTTACATATCGTTTTATAATGTCACACCTGTACTTTGAGGAATATTCACTATTGACGAAATATTCCTCTGAGTTAAGCCCATAGCATGATGGAAGATGACGAATCGTTGTTCCAATGTTGTATTGCACCTCTTACGCCCCATCTGAAGGCAGTAGTAACTATCAATGCAGAATGATGCGTGAGGCGTACTCGCGCCTTCCTTCGGGCTTGGCTGTGTTAGAATGTGCGACCACATTGCAATACCTACTGTAGTGGTACTACAGGGTGTTTATTAAAGTAAGGATTATTATTTTGATTACATAGTAACATTAATGTTTTGGTTTATAATTCTAAATTAATTTTATTATATTATTATTATATTTCTTGAGCTTAGTTTGTAAACACTAGGACCATCTTCAAGGTACGGAAGCATTATTATTATTATTTACGTTTGGTCTACGTGTCTGAAAATCAGTTTCATGCATACTAAAACTTCATAGATTGATTATAGTCGTATTTCTCTATGTACGTAATGTTAAACACATCTGTTTATGTTTATGGTACTTATCAGTGCAGATTAAGAGATTTTATTGCAAATTCTTTATTTTTCTTGAAATTGTCGTATTAATCACCAATTTTATCTGCGATTTACGGCTATAATTTTTTATTTTTGGAAGCCTTGGAGTTAATAAAGAACTCTCCTTCCAGCTTCAATAATGAGCCGATGCGTTTTGCTAGGTCGTAGCTGGTTTTAGATTATTCTTAAAAATTATCTGCTTCATCATAATGGTGGCACGTTGGAGAGACGCGTGAGTATGCAATTGTGCGCGGGCGAGCAGAGAAGAGGCACAAAATAACATGAATTAGAATTCTGGTGATACAATCTTCCGATGCCTCCGATGCCAACGCCTGACACTAAGCCGTAAGCCTGCATAAAAGGAACAATCGGTTTATTTTTGTTTTCATTAATTACTTGGAAATTGAACTGAGAAATAAACATTTTTATGTTTCTGAAATTTAACAATTTTTTTTTTAACATTTAACCAGTGGCCGCGATCATAGAACTCATGAGTTACTAATTGCTAGCCTGGATTAGTTCATTACATATTACGAATTCTTTAAATCAATATAGTGATCTACAACTCGCCTCTATAATAAGATATTGTCTGAACTACATAATTTATTTCTCTTATATATTGTGAGGGAGCTGGTATTTTATGTAAAGTCTAAATAAGTTGAACCCAAAGAGTGTGTAAAAATATGAATATTGATTTTGTTTCAGTAATTTTATTTTTTAAAAATATGTTTGCAATCCATGTATTCTTTCATCCTATGGTTTCCTACATCTTGCATAGTAAAATTAATCAATGCCCACTTAATTTGAAATCTCTTGTTTGTGTAAATTGTTAGTTTTAGTGTTCTCTTATGTGTTCATCAATGATTACATTCATGGGTAAAATTTGGTAACTCACAACAGATGCCTAAACTTACACTTAAATGTTGTCTTTCACTCACATAATTTCTACCCCACATAAGTTATTTGGCTGCCCAAAGTGGAAGCCTATACTATATATATCTTAGAGAATTATTTGGTGCCCAACGTAAAAGCCAAAAGGAAAATAAGTTTTAAAGTTTTGAACAAAATATTGAGGTATGAGTAAATAGCATGAAAGAGAGACGAATTTTTTTCTGTAGTTCATTGCACGTGTATGTTGAGTCAGACTTAGACAAGATGGCGGACGATAACTCCGATACATTGGGCGTGCCTGTTTCTTCTGTTTTTATTGAATACACAATTGCCGAATTTTTGAATTTTTTGGGATTTTTGGAATTTTTTTGGACTCGAGATCAAAAGTCACTGGGGTCAAGGTCAAAGGTCAAGGTAACCGACATCCATCATGGCGTAAAATATGGCTGACAGAACCAATATGGCTGACGGTCAGTTCAGGCTCCGATCCCGGATCCTGTGCATCGATTTGGCATATCCTATGCCTATAAAATCAAAATGGCCGCTACTACTCTGCCCTTGAGAAACGAGCATTCCAAAATCTTCCGATGGATCGAAAATTGCCTTTCTGCGGCTCGTTTTTGCATGTGGGAGGCTCGGTGCTTTTTGAGGGAAAAAGGGAATATTTAGGGAAGAAAGGGAAACTGAGGGAAAAGGGGAAATTTTGAAGGAAAAATGACCGCCGACCGACCGGAATGACAGAGCATAAACTGCTCCGAGTTCCACTGCCCTCCTACCTTGCTCGAAACTTCCCCTTTCTCTTCTACTGCTTGGATTTGTCAATTTTTCGCCATAAATTACATTTCAAAATGTTAAACGAATTTTTTTGCACGATACAGCACAAATAATAGCTTCTGAAATATTATAGAATTCTTACAGCTTGATTACTTTTATTAATTTTGACTAGTAACTGGCGGAAAGGCATAGGGGCCGACTTACGTAATTTTTGAGAAGGGGGTGGGGGACGAGACTTATTGATTTCGATTTAATGCCAAATATATGACACGGCTGCACGTGGTGACTGGTGGCGACGCAGCTAATTTTCCCCCACAAATGGGACAGCTTACCATCCCCCTAAATAGCGTGGCACTTTACACAACTTTAAACATCTTACACAAGTGCATTTAAAGTTTTAGCGTTCAGTACTGTACACAAAAAATTACTGAACCCTAAGTCATTATCTGTGACAGTATTAGAGGGGCCGAACTCCTTCTTGACAGTTACTGGGCGAGGGGAAGGCCAAAATACTTGAGCCCCCTATGGTTGGCGCCTATACGGATGAACGAATAAGCAAACATTCATTTCCGGCAATTAAAGGAATGATATTAGTAACAGTAGCCAAGCAATACTGAGTTTAGTAAATTAAAGTAGCAATCTCTGCCGATCTGTACAGCATAATCCTCCCTACCAGATAAGGAGGCATGGGCTGTTCACGGTAAAGTATGCCCTGCTTAAGATCTACTTGTACACACATTGTGTATTCATCCACCCAAATGTAAAATTGACATTGCTATGGGCTTGATCACCTTTTTCATGCGACGGTCAAGGGTAACTGTGGAATTATTAGAAGAATAAATATTTTACCAGTTTGCTCGTTCTTGCACTTAAATGCATTAAAAAACAGAGAAAAATACTAAGTCATTGCAGTATTCACAAATGTTTAACTAGCATTTTTATTTCAACGTGAAGACGTGGAACTACTTTCCCTTCGTCGTTACCAACGGTACTGGGCAAATGCCGGTCTGTGTACCTGTTAAAATATATGCAAGTAAGGTCAGTGACATTTTCCACTAAGCGAGGCGTTGGACTACTGAGCGCTCAGGCCGTTGGGATTCAAATCCTGAAATACACCGTGAAAAAATTCCACTACATATAATGTGCACCCCGGTGTAAAACACACAATTGTGTTTGAAACTCAAGTAGGAGCATGGTATGATTGGCAGGTCCCACAAAAGGTTTTCTCTGGCGACCAATCCGCTGAGGCTGGATTCGTGCTGGCAATGGTTTCTTGTGCTCAGCTGTTCTCGTTAATCAACCTTGCGCAACACAAGAGTCACACTCGCCAGAAAAGAGGGCAGCGGACTATTTACAAAATTCTTCCTAACACAATACAGAAATGGTAAAATACTAACCAAGCTTTACAGTTTGCCGGAGTATGGGCGAAACGTGGGTCCCTCTGGCTGTTGAAAAGTGTCGAAATACTATCAGAAATTTGAATCCAAACGCGTCCCACAAACCACATCTGAGCCAATCACTGACAAGAGTGGTGAAACGGCAGAAGGAGAAGGGTGAGAAGTGTAGATAGGCATCCGAACTAATGGAATACCGCTGTCGGCGGGTTACCGGCGTTTTGGAAGTCACCTCTCTCCTTGGCCGGCGAGCAGTGGCTAGTTGATGTTGGGTAAGTCCCCCCCCCCCCCC
>NQII01001288.1:166037-344965 GCA_002778355.1 Clitarchus hookeri
GTTATCCTCCTTAGGCAACGCCCCTCTGTCAGACTTTTTTCTCTTAAAGACTTTAAACAAATACATTTCTACTGCATAGGATCTTGTAGGCATAATAAATATATTGTTGTTTCAAAACTTTATTATTTTTTAATTAATGCAAAGTGTTTAGTTTACTCCTCTTCCTTACCTTAATCTTAAATCTCGCCCCTTATTTGACCCACAAATTAATGATAAAAATGGTAAAAAAAATTTTGTGGAGGAGCCTAACGTTTACCGCCATTTACTAGAGAACAAATAACTCTACCATACACTCCACGTCAAGTGAAATTTTTAGCAGCAGTCTAGTCTGCAAAATTATTTTTACTCAGCAAACTCATAAATAATTTTGGCCGTTACGATTTGTTTTTAATTTTTATCTATAGGAAGCAAGATGTTAAAAAAGACTGGGAAATACCATATATTGTGTATAAACTAGTTCGACTATTCCATCACTATTTGGCCTTAATTTTTAAATTAACGCCGAAAATTTGTTAATATCGCGAGGAATTAAACGTGAGCTTTTCGGAGTGTGCATACCATTTATTTTTAAACTCGTTGACTTCAGTATAATTTTTAAAAAGTGGCGTTATAGCTCAGAGCAATATGGTAAAGTATAATGAGTAAGGATGCCACATTACATTGTGGAAAGATTAAAGAGTAAGCTCTTCAGAAAACATTATCACCTAATATTTACTGTAGTGCACGCAGGTGGCGTAGAAGATAAGTTGTGGCCAGGTGTGGAGATAAAAGTATTTTTCTGCCGGCAATCACAGTAGATAAAGACCCAACTGTGTCATTCTCTATCATAAACTTCACCTGGACACTTTGCTGACACAGGTAAGGAGTCCGCTGCTGCTGTGCATGTAACCATCAACTTATAGTCGCTGTCTTCCATCACTTGATTATTAGCTTTATTACATCGAACTAAGAATTTGGATATTTATTATTCATTTAGTACTTTTTATTAAGCTTCGATGTGCTACTGATTAGAATAAAGGAAACGGACTAACTTGACTGAGCCTCAAATATAAGACATTAAAGGATGTTAAATTAGTTAAAATAATGCCTTCCATGCAGTAAGTGGGTGAGTCAATAAGCTATGAAGATAATATAACTTTATGCACATTATGGTTCTCTCTGTAACGAGTACTGAGAAATTCCTTGTATTAAACGTTGACATAATTACATCTTTACTTCATGCTTTGACATTAACGGGACAATTTTTTTTAAACTTTCTACCCATTCGTTACTTATATAAGAATAAAAAACAAATGGAAAGAAATCGAGTGAACTGAATTCTTGTACAACAAATAAATGCTGTAAACGTCATTTGCTTAGAGCTACAGGAATCAATATTATCTTTGCCAGTGGTGCAAAATCTCCAATATGCCTTTTTTTTCTTTCAGATCTGGTGTCCAGGTGGCAAAAATGATTTTGACAATTCTACCTCACTGTGCCATTTTCTACAGTATTATATTTACATTTCAGGTAAGTTCGTATGTAGAGAATATGACAGTTGTCTTAGAAGCTTTTTTAATAGTTATTTGTGAAGGACATCGTTGAACAACTTTTGTAAAACAATAAATGAGCATGTAATCACTTTCAAATCACTTTCAATTGCATGAAGCAAAACCAAGTACAAAGTCACAGTTACTGAGCTAAAATGTAACTTGGAATTTAATTATTGAAGTAGGCCAGTCCGAACAAATAATTAATACCATTTTGCAGTCTCTTTTAAACTCTGATTACTTTTCTACGCAAATGCATAGAAGTCGTGACTAATACGCTAATGAAGTTATACTGGCCACTTAGGCGCCAGACTGTTAAGTGCTGATAAGGAATATTGGACTACATTTGCTTAGTAAAACTTATCACAATTATCAGTTATTAAGATAGATCAACCGCCGTGACGATGGAAATGGAAGTTATACGAAATTGCAGTCACACATGTTTTCTGAACGTGTCTCTTTATACTTTCCCTTTTAGACATTAGTATCATGTGGAAATAAACTGTCCCAAAATGCGTGGTGGGAGTCTCAAATTGTTAACACCGTTATAAATTATGTCATACACATGAAAAAGCTTACGAATGAAAGGCAAACCCAGCAAGTTTTTTTCCGCCAAAAAGTTACTTTTTATTTATGAATTTTTTTGCAATCAATGGTTTTTGCGATTAAATAAATATAGTCATTTGAAACCTCGTCATGACTTTTGCGACATACAGCTTATTATACAACGGTATACGTGATCGGTAACCGAAGGATACTATATGGGGCTAGCGTTTCACTTAAATATACTGATCAGTGTCTAAATATGTATCCTACAAGTAGTTACGATTACCGTGACTACCACACATCCTAATGACGAAAGCTAATTTGAATTTATTTCACTGGTTTCCGGGATACTATTTCACTTTCCGCGATGTTCAAGTTTCCTTGGAATTGAAAGAAGTTGCAAAATCGTTAGTAGAAATCACGTTATCTCTATCAATAATAAAAATTCCTGAACATTTACCTTAATCTTTATTTATTATGACAACTGCCTATCGTTAATATATAGTTTCTGATAACTTTGTTTGAATGATGTCCACAGAATATTCCACTTGTTGCACCATTTTAACACACTATTACACAAGCAAAAACTTAAAAAATTATATTATTTAAGATTGATAAAAAAATGAATGTAAGCTATTTTAATGGACTGCACTTTACATCTGACACTTTGCTAGGATATCAGGCATGCGGTTTACTAAGTTCACTTACGTGTTAGTATATTACATACGTATACCATACCTGCGATTGCGATTCATGTAGAGAATATGAAGAAACTGAGACCATTTGTGATTCGAAATACGGAACGTCATGAATTTGGGAAAATTTGTTTGAATTTTAAGACGAGTGGGCCTAACGTTATCTGGGTAGTGTACCCATCACAGTGGCTAACAAAAATGTTTAGAAAGTTAAATAAATTTATTTAACTTTCTAAAAATTTTTTTTACATTCGGGCGTCGCGTCGGAGCGAAGGTGGGCCATCATCACATATTGAACACATTTGTGCCAATGGACTGATTAAGAGAATTGGATTATATCGTTTTAGATATAGGACTAATTATTTATTCAATGAATACTGTTATTATATATTTAGCAGTGGAAGAAATAGCTGTAGGCCTATAGGTTTTCCATAAAAAAATTCATCCTTTACGAGTTCTTTTGTCTCTTTACTGACCTGTACTCTTCTAAAAATCAAATCGGGAAGATTAACGGTCACTTCAGAGCCTAGTTAGTCCCAAGCTAGGAAAACTTCTTCCTCCTAATTTAATTCTCCAAAAACGACAACATATTTCCATTTCGACTGATGTTCGGTGTTTGATAAGCTGTTTGACAGCGACAAATTGCACTGTACAGTAAATAGCCATTCGTAGGTTTCAGTTCATTATCTTAGTGGAATAAAACATTCCTCTCAACTCCAGGCTTTTGCATAATACTTGATAAGCTTCCTCGCAAAATGCTTATATAATTATCTGTAAGTTACGAAATATCCAATCTATAACAACTACTCCATGAACGATAGCGTGTCCAACACATCCCCAAATCGTTACATTCCTCCTCCAAGCTTCACCGTGAGTACATTTGTCACGTGCGGTGCTTTGTCTGGCTTGCGCCATACAATCTGCAACTCATTGAAAAAAAAAATATATATTTGTTTTTATTTATTAAAAGAGCCCTTTTCCAAAAGTCCTGCGATTTATGGACGTAAGCATGAGAAAACTCTGACCGCAGCTTTGTATTCTCTCACCGATGAAGACCTCTTTTATAGGTGCTATGGCATTCAATCCAACTTCATGGAGACGATTACTGGTGGTCTGTAATGTAACGTGAACCCCAACATCAAATTTTCTGATAGCTCCAGAGGACATTTGTGGGTTTTTATATAATTTTCCTCGTAAGATATCGAGTATTCCTTAGGTCCTTTGTCGACCTGCGAGAGGCTTATTATCCACAGGGCCCTCACTCGCATTTGCATAGGAAAAATGACGTAAGTTGACACGTCCCTATAAATATTAATACCATGAAATAATAAAAATATGACATTTTTAGTAACGGAAGAAGATATTGGCGTTGCGGTCCATCAGAGGAAATGCTGCATTCTTGGTAGTACTGCTGTGAGAAAGATCAATCTTTACAGTCGTTGTTTATGAGTACTGTAATGTACAAAATGGACTCTATGATTTTTTTTCGTAGATTATGTACTTTGGCCGCATTTTTTTCATGTTGTAGGGAATAATTGTTTTTGTTATTTTCGCATTATATATTAAACTTTTGTTTGCCACAATAATAAACATCTTCAGAAAATTACAGTGGAAAGTCAAACATATTGCACATATCATACATGTACCAATGCGTTTATTTCGATTATGTGCATGAATAAAAATCTCTGTATCTATGCAAGTACGCAACAAATACCAAAGCGAAAGTCCTGATTTTTCGCGGAATAGTGTTTCGTTAACTATGTAAGCTAAAAATAAAAAAAAAACAAAAATTGCGCAAGACATGAATGAACATGTTAGCAAAAAGGAAGGTACTTAATAATTTTCACGTTAAATCTGTCTTTTAATTTGCATATACCAACCCATTTCCTAGCAATATCCTCATTCCTTGGGTAAATAAAACATTAAATGTTAAACATTTTTCAGTTTTTGCGAGTGATTGTTACGCTATTACACTGTGTGTTCGATATTGTTTCTAGCTTTTACTATATTTCACCAAAAACAACCGATAAGCAAAACATATGCGCGCGAATCCACCTAGCCTCACAACGCGAGTTATAGGATGTTCACAGTAAACTGAGCACTTTTAAAAACCCTGCTTAAGGATGTCGGACACAAAAAATTAATTATTTTATAATTGTACCAAACATTGTTTAACCCATACGCATTGTATGTGATGACAATTTACTAGAATAAAAAACTCCTACACTTTATATTATTTGAAAAATTTGATGTTAAATACAAAATTCTTTTCTTTTGTTGGAATAGAAATAACAAATAATAAATTGCACAGGTGAAAAAATTTACAACAAAGGAATGCTGCTTGACATATATGTAACCACCAAATAAGATTTCATACAGTTAAAAAAAGTTGGAAATATGCAAATTGTTTTTATATATAAATATTTTTCATGTATATGGTTTATTTGGTGATTACACATGTGTCGCGGGATAACCCATGGAATTAGTTTACTTTGTAAATTTTTCATTTGTACAACATAGTTGGCATTTGCTTTTGCGGCTGCAAAAAAATTGTATTTAACATCAAATTATTCAAAAAATATATATTTTAATTTATTTTATTCCAGAAAAATGCCATCACATACAATGCGTCTTTCATTATGTGTTACAGTTTGCAAAATTCGCGTATTATCTAGCAGCGTGCTACTCTTTTCGCTACACTATTCACGATTTCTTCACACTTTTTCAATTAAACCTTTGAAAAATTGCACCATTTTTGGCTGTTTCCTTAATATTCCATGTATCACAAGCGTTTTATAATTGGGTTAGCACGAAAGTATCTTTTTTTTTTGTTAAGTTGAACTATTACATTAATTTTATCTGTACACTATAATATTTCATTTATAAATAAGATGAATAAATACTGGGATAAAATAGGTGTTTTGGTATTACCTAGTAAGTAATAGTTCTCATGAAAAATATTATTACACTGAGTGCGCACGAATGCGGTGAATTGTCTGTTTGTTAAGCTTTGTTTGCATGGGGCGGAGGAACAGCCTGAAACTTCAGCAGGTCTTCAGAAATGTTGGACGTAACCATGAATGGGCTATACAAGGATATTACGGTGGGAGCTAAGTGTGTCCCAGCAGTCCTCGATAAACACTACGCGGTATAGTCCATTCACGGTTACTTCCAACTTTTCTGAAGCCCTGCTAAAGTTATAATTGCAGTATATTCCCCCGCTTCATGCAAACAAAACTTAACCGAGTCTAGAAAATTACACCAACGGGACAACGCACTGCATTCGTGCGCACTCAGTTTAATAATATGATAACTATTTATTCATAGGCTACCAACACACCTGGTTTATCACCGTTTTTATTCATATTAATTATAAGTGAAATATAATTGATTTATAAAATATAAATAAATGATTAACAGAAATGAGGTACTTTTGTGTTAACTCAACTATAAAAAGCTTGTGATACACGACATTTTTAGGAAACAAGAAAACACGTCATGCATGGGCTGATTTTTCAAAGATTTTGATTCAAAAAGTTTGAAGAAACCACGAACAGACTCTATCATACGTTTACGGGCTTCTGAATTGGTAGGATGTGATCACCCATAGCACAATCATTTGTTTTGAATTAACCATAAATCATTCAAGGCGAACCAAACAAACTTTGGTTCAGAGACAAAATATTCTGTCTCCGAAAAATAACAAGAATTTTACAGCGTCGTACCAAGATACAAAAATGCAAAATTTGCGCTTTTGGGCGTCCGGATCTTAGTTTATTTTCTGTTGTCCCTGTTTGCTCGTACTTCTTTAGTATGCCACTGACAGCTCCAGAACGAATGTAGAGGGTTTTCGCAATTTCACGATAATTCCTGTCTTACTTATAGAGAGAAACAATTTCTTCGTGCTGCGCCACACAGTTGACGTTTCTTGCGCCCAATTCTGACCACCGTGGGCCTTATTTATAGTCATTTTTAGTCCGGACTAAGGAAATATCATCCTCCGATCAAAACGTTTCGTATTCAGAGAACCATAGTCCGAGGATCATCTTGCTTTAGTACTGCCTAACTTTTAGTGCTTACTTAGAGTAGGACTAACAACGCATTAAAGTCAAAAAGAAACATGGAGAACATAAAATAAGACAGTTTCGCTAATATTACATGCGAGTGAAAGCTAGATAAAGTTTACGAAACACAAAAAAATACGTTTAAGGCCGATTCTGTTAATCTGTAAGCAAAAATTTGCCGATCTAATGGATGAAATGTTCCGTGAATAATATTTCAAAGGAAATATAATCATAATACATCAGTGTTAAGCTACAGCAATATTTTTCTATTTGTACGTTAATCAAATGCATTCTCTGAAAACAGATTCTTACCAGACATGATATTAATACTTCCAAAGAGAATTCTAATACAAATCCTACTTTGACAATATATATATGGTAAAGTATTTTCTTGGCGTAAATGTATCGGAAGCTCAATGGTAACATCGCGGATTGATACGCACAAGTGTGCAAGTTTGAATCTTGTCAGGGTCAGGAAAATTTAACAATTTTATAATGTATTTTTATAATGAATTCAGCATTAAAATACAAATTTATCATCCTTATGAAGACAGTATTAACGTAAAAAAATGAAAGCAGTCCATACTACCAGTGCATAGGGGTGTGCTACGAAAAATTCACAATCAATATGGAATAATAAGATTATTAGTATATTAATTTTTTCGTCCTCCATCTTGCAGTATTGCAATATATGATGGAGTGTCAGATGTATCAAACATTTCAAAACCTTATCTACTGCTCTACTCAGTAATACACGATTTGGACTTAAAAAAATTAATTTTACTTAAAATTATATCATAAAAGCAATATTGAATAATTTTCAATTAACGAAAAATTTGGTCATAGGCAAAGTAAACAATATCTGTTTGAATTGATTGAAGCTACTTTTAATATGTGTGTTGTCTCAAATATGATATTCCTTTCATAGTAAAGGTTTTATTTTAAATGAGAATCTGCAATGCGCATTGGCAGTAAACCTGGCAACAGTGTACTTTGATGATACTTCGACTAAAGTTAGTCCCACTCTAGTCAGGGTTTATGAATACGATATAGTTAGTCCACCCTTAGTCCGGACTAACCTCAGACCAACTCCGAGGAAGATCATATCTGGATCATCCTTGGACGAAGATCTGACTATGAATAAGGCCCTACGTCTCTGAAAGAGAACAAAAACCAAGGCGCCAACATTACTTTCTTACCCGCCATGGTACCCGGAATTTTTCGTGTATTGCCTTATTGCAATACTGTTTTCATTTTTTAAATTGCTGTTATTTTAATAGGTGAATTTTTTAAAACCAAATGCTTGGGGAAATGTAAAATGTTGCGGTAGAATGGCAACTATAGTCCATTAACGGTTACTTCAAATTTTTCTGAAGCCCTGCTAATCCTATACTTCCTGGATATTCCTCCGCCTTATGCAAACAAAGCTTAACCGAATCTAGAAACTTATACCAAAGGAACAATTAATAATGTTTTACATAAGAACTGTTTCTTACTAGACATTACCAACACACCTGCTTTCTCACTGTTTTTATTCATATTAATTATAAACGAAATAATATAATATAAAGATAAAATATAAGTAAAAGTTTAATTTAACCAAAAATAAGGCACTTTCACGTTAACAGAAGTATAAAGCATTTGTGATAGATAACGTATTTGGGAAATAACCAAACATGTCAGACATGGGGAGATTTCTCAAAGGTTAGATACAAAAAGTGTAAAGAAACCGGAAATAGACTATAACTTGAATGTTGCGCAGTATGTACAGGCAAGTAGTGAAGAGGGCCACTGTGTGTGGTACGGACAGTGCAATTACGACGCCAGCCGGCAGACTTACCAGAACTGCTACTACAACGGTAGCGCTCGGGCACTGACTGACGAGCCGGCACTGAAGATTCTCAAGAAAAGGTGTCCTCATCTTATTACAGGTATCCATACACCATTAATATTCGAGTAATGTTTCTGTTTTTCATTCTGTGGTTTTATTCTTATTATCTATGTTAATTAGAGTTTACCTTTCAACTTATGCCAGTGGAAAACTGTTCTGTACGTAGTCTCAAGCATGCATCTAATAAACCGTATAGCTCTTATTTAAGTTAAATGCTTCTGATAATGTCTGATGTTTTGCAGTAGTTTCTTACTAGAAATATTTTAGGGAGGAATTCTAGGTAGTCAATTAATATTACAACACAGGCTATTTCTTTTCAGCACTGTCTTTTAGCGCGACAGAATTTGAATGGGCAGATATTTCGACAAATTCATACTGTACTTGATTAACTATTTGATGTTTGTTATTTGTAATAACATAAAAAACTGAATTTTCTGCTGCATTCTTTTAAAAATACCGTTCACAATGTTAATTTTTTTCAATTAAATAATATTCCTCCTTTCGAAGTAGAACATGCACTGTGTCTGTTCCCCGGCCGGGTCACTCCCGAATTTTGCAAGTAGGAATCGTGCTGGACGATGCCGCTGGTCGGTGGGTTTTCTCAGGGATCTTCCGTTTACCCCGCCCTTTCATTCCGGCGCTTCTCCATTCTCACCTCATTTCACCCTCATCGGCTCTCAAGACCTCGCTGTTAAGAGCCGCCCAAATCTCTCAACTCAACTGTGTCTGTTATATACAGCCAAATGGAAACGTTATGTTCAGCTTGTTTTGTATAGTTTACAACTGCACATATGTCAGAAGAAAACATTGTGGTACGTAGATTGGCAACGTTCGTTATAAGTGTCGTTTTTAACAGGAATAGCATGTTTGAATATGACTCATAGGACTGTATAGAGAGGACTTCACAAGAGCCGGTATGCGATCGATATTAGCGCATCCACCACTTATATTGTGATCTTGTTCACGTAGGTAATTACAATCTACCAAACTTATCTCGGCAATGCTATAATAAAATCTTCAGAGTCAAAAGCAGGATGTGTGGCAGATTTTTTAAATTGTGAATTAACTGAATATGTAAACATTTCTAATCCCAGATCACAAAATATGCACATCTATTCAACACTAAATTTCAAATAATGAAGTGAACACCGATTAGATAACGGCATGAATGTGAAAGAGCTTTAACGAGCGTAAATTGATCTAACTCACTACTTATAATTTGTGTATTCATTTTAATAAGCAAGCGATTCACGCTTTTTCAACAAACAAATGAACTCTAATCAATATTAAACTACAAAATTACACATATGTCATTTTTATGAAAATAGCAAATCATATTTTAAATTACAGTCTGCCAAATTTATAATGCTGAAGGGACTGACTGCTATGATGATTTGCTGATTAAAATTTTTTTTTGAGAACAGCATGGCTGGTGAATATTACTTCGGGCGAATTGTTGCAGGTTAGGCAACCCTCCCTCACTTAAGTAGCTAGATGCTACCGCACGCTTCGTGAAATCGAATTAAACCACTATCCTAAAACGTGGAAAAATAATTAAATGAATTGTTTTGTAACCAAAGAGTTTTCATACTTTCGCTCGACGTGCAAGGCGCGCCTGTAATATTTTTTAAAATGGGCAATGAGGCGAAAAAACATTTTAATTTACTTTACTGTCACAATAAAGTATAGCTTCCTTTCCGTTAAATGTACGAAGCTTACGTAGTACAGTGAGTATGTCCGTGGACGCCGTGGTGTATGTCTACTTACACTCGGAAACTTATTGAACGTCACCATGATGCGTGGCTGCATGTGTGCGCAGAGCATGACTGACTGAAAGCATCGTGAAGATTTTATGAATTACGACATTACCAATAGTACTTACATTTTGGGCAACAAATAATTTTTACTACTTATGCCAGATACACTATGCCAGATACACGAGTTTTCCTTGGCATGTTAAGCACGCACTGTTTTAAACTAAACAAGGCGTGGCAAACAAATAGGAACCGCAAATTGATTTTTAGAACAGAAATAAAAGTTTATTATTAACTATGTACCGAAAATATGTTTGAAAAAGAGATAACACAGCTGTGTAGCGTACCACGTATGCACTACACAGCCGTGCAAGTGACTCACAGGCAAAGTTTGTTTTCCTGGCTTAGCGTCTAGGGATGGAGGCAGCTGCTCAACGAGCAGCTATCAAGGTAGTTGGAAAAATAAGGATTCGTTATTTTATATTTGTGCGGAACTTTCTTCAAAGTGTAAGCATTCCATATGATAGCACTTCCCGCAAATTAAACAAAATACGTCCAATAATTTTGCAAAATCACATCTCATGGCCATAATTTGTATATTTTTACAACGCACTAATAATAAAAGCAAACAGAGGCTAAATAATTAAATTAAATAATTTACTACGAGGTACTCTAAGACACCTATAAAAAGAGAGAAAAGTTTTGTTTTAAATAATGAAATACGAGGAAAATTTTTACATAGTTTTCTCGTGTTGCTATCCCTGAATTTTTATGAAAATAACTTTTGTTTTTGTGTTCGGATTGTTTTATTGGTGTGTTTCAGAAAAAGTAATTTTGTGATTTTAATATTTCGCTATTCAAAAACTGTGAAGTTTCATTTTATATTGTATTCAATAAGTATAAAAGCGCTTGGCACAAAAATAAAACAAGACCAAGAATAAAACATTTTTTTTTGTAGCTGTTCAACGCCAGCGCAGTTAACACCCCCGTTACCGAATATAAGGCGATTCACGCGGCGCCAAATTTCGTACGGCTTGACGACAGAGTATGCACGGGGGGAACTGGCGTGTGTGTTTGGGTGTGCCTCGGTCGCGATCAGGGCCGGGCGCACATTGAGACGTGTTGCGTAGATCAACATAGCTCCGTAGAGTAAATATGGAGCAGAGCGAACGCGCTAGCTATGCAAAACCAATCTACGTGTTCCAACATTGAACTACTCTTCAGCCAACACGACTATCATAAACGACGTGGATAGGATTGATGTTAGAACACGTTTAGTAAACAAGTGCTTTGATAGCATTTAGTTAAATTCAAATTGAGAAGATATTTTATACAAAAAAAAATGGCTTGTATTTTGAAAACTAAGCTATAAACAAACACGTTCATCATTGCTGATCATATAACTTTGACAGTTTGTTGATGTGGAGTAAGTCAATATTGGGGACATGCGCAGAAGACAAAAATTCGGTCTACCTCATTTTTAGTCTATGAATAGCGCAGAAAAATTGAAACAATAGGTCTAGGTTGCGAGTCGCATATTGAGGCACAGCGCATGCGCGTGCATGCACCGGCCTGCGCGCCGTGGGATCTATACGTAGTTTCCTGTGCGTAGTCTGGTGTTTGAAGTCTGCGCGTTTTCTGTGTGTGCAAGCAAAATTGTGAGATTTATCTTATGTCTGCCTCAGTTATACTATGTACTTCCTCAGAATGGTCTCAAGTAAGACAATAGCTTTTGAATCTTGCGTCTGATAATTCACATGTTTAGACAAACATTCCGTAAATAGTTCTTTTTCCCATATATTCACAATGTCAAAATGTATTTCTTCTTAACATAAAGTAGCTATAAGTTTCCCATTTCTAAAGCAGAATTTGGTTCAGAACTGGCGCTCATCATTCCAAATACGTCTACACTTATTGCGATCACTGCACTTCAATGTACACGTAAGTGGAATGATAAACACGATTATGAAACTATGGGTTTAGGTTCGAGTAAGAAGTGGGTCATTGACCTTGGACAACGGCCAAGGTTCGGTTTGGTTCGCGTAAAGATGGCAGAGCACGCCCACTCCCAGTATTGTGGACGCCAGACCAAACGGCCATATCAGCCGACCAGGCCAACTGATAAACAAGGCTGATGGACCAGACCGTCCAGCCATACGCACCATCCATACAACTGTCTATACCTACCGATAATACCGACTGACCAGCCATATTAACCAGCCGACCAACCAAATGCCCAGGCCAACCAACAAGACCGGTCATATAAAACGACCAAGAGGACCGACCAACCATACAGACCATACCTGGCCAACCAAGAGGCCATACCAACTGACCAAACACTGGCCAATCAAGCCCAACTGGCCAACGAAACCAACGAGATTTCAAATATTCCTGTAAATTCTTCCTCAAAAATTAACCTAAAAAAGAAGCCTCAAATTGAAACCTTAAAAAGAAACATCGCCATCCAACAGCCAACAATGCCAACCAACCATACAGACCATTCATAATAGCTGGCCAACAAAAGGCCATACCAACCGACCAAACTAACTGACCATCAATACCGGCCAGTAAAACCCAACTGACCAACGAAACCAACCAGATTTCAAATATTCCTTGGTTAATTCTTCCTCAAAAACATGCTTCAAAATGAAACCTCAAAAAGAAACTTCAAAACAAAACCACAAAATGAAACCTCGCCTCTCATAAAGGCTGACTGAACATACCAATCTACAAGACCAACCAACTGACAAGACCAATGACCATGACCAATTGGCAATGCCGATCAGTCCAACTGACCAACAAGGACGACCAGGCCAACTGATCAACCAGGCTGATGGACCAGATCAACCATACAGATTGCCCCTCACCAGTTGACCATACCAAACCACCACATTAGCTAGCCAACCAAATGCCCAGACCAAACACTCAAGTCAACCGACCAGACCAACCGATCAAAATGGCCGACTAGATCAAACAGCCAAAAAGACCAGTCATACCAAACGACCAATAAGGCCGATCGATCATACCAAACGTCCATATTGACAAGCAAGCCATTCCAACCAACCATACTCACTGGCCATGCCAGCTGACCATTCCTAACCACCATGCCAACCGACTACACCGATCATATCGCCCATAGCTAGTGTACCGAGCATACCGACCATGCTGACTATGCCAACCGACTATTCCGACCATGACAACCAACAAGACTGGCAGGCCATACCAACCATCAAGGCCGATAAACTGAAAATACCAATGGGCAATACCGACCAACTGGACAAACCTGCCAAACTATTCAACCAGACTGACCCACCAGAACAAATAGGAAGAGTTCGACTAGCCCGACTTACCATACAAACCAACCATATGATTCATACCGACTGGCCATACCAACAGATGGTGTCGCTCAATCTCGAAACATCACGAATTTCATTGCGAAGCTCTTCGCGAAAAACTTAGCAAAACATCTCGCCCATCGCGATAATGTAGCGAATCGAGTCACGATTAAAGAAACATGATGCAAACATGTCGCGAACCACATCGCGTACCAAAGCCCTAGCTACGAGAAATGCCTGAAAGTAAGTGGTGGGTCATGTCGCGAACCAAGACATGAGCTGCGAAAAAATGCCTCAATGCATGTCGCAAGCCATTTTGCAACCCATGGTCACAGCCACAAAAATGCCCCAAAGCATGTCGCGAAGCACATATCGAATCACATTACGAGTCCTATCGCGAGTCATCCATTTCATATATCTCCATAGCTATTCTCCTGTCATACAGTGAATAACCGATGCTGTTTGGCAGGTTATTGCCCAACGAAGTACCGAGCCAGATGACTTGATGCTGGAGGGACACACCATCAAGACTGCCCACTACCGACGATGTTGCGCCATCTTATTGGGCTCGAAATGACGGCATACTCACTGACTGACATGGTCGACGCCCAGTAGCATGTGTCCCATTTATGAAGCACTTTGCGAAACTTGTCGCGAACAATCATCTGTTTGGTGAAACATTTCTGGTACTGCTATAGGAAGAAGCCCAGCTTATGCTCACATTATGCTCACATAAGACATGCTATCATACAATTTGAATTGTATGATAACTTTACTATATTTTTGTAATATCATATAATATGCTTGTAGACATATGTATTGATATATAATGATTTGTAATGTAGTCTATACACAGTTACAGTTATGTATATTCCTACTTTAATACAAATACATGTATGCATATACTCATACATGGCAGCATATGCAGGTTTTACAAATTATTTGTAAACCCCGATTTCAAAAGTGCTTAATTAACGACGGAGGGGAAGTAGTTCCCGGTAAACATTCATGAATACTGAAATTATTTCTTTGCTTCCTGTTTTATAATGTATTAGTAAAATTTATAAAAATAGAATGATTATCTGCATCTGGGGACAATGTATTTTGAATGGGACAAAACTGGCACCTGGCACCGGTGCCAGCGCCGGCCGGCCGCCATATTGTGACATCACCCAACCACCATGCTGTACCCAGGTGACATTGACCTTGACCTCATGCATGTGACCTTGAATGACCTTGAAACCAAAAAATCCAAAAAATTGCAGAAAAATTATAAAATTAAAAAAAAAGTTCAAAAACTTTAAAAAAATTTTAAATTTGTTTTTAAAAAACACTTTAAAAATAATTTAAAGATGTGCATGTAGAGGTCCAGGGTTCGATGACAGGTGGATCGACTGACCCCAACACGACTGAACCTCACCAGGTCGGCCAGTGTCCATCTCGTCAGCCATTTTAGATATTGGTGGTCTTAACCTTGACCTTCAACCTTGACCTTGGATGACCTTGAAGCCAAACAATTCTAAAAAATCCCAAAACATTTCCGAAAAATTTCAACAAACTCTCAAAAAAACCTTTGACACTTGACTCAACACCCATATCCCCATGACCCATGTATGACCCATTGATCCATTAACCCATGGCCCCAAAAAATCTTACAAATTTATAAAAAATAAAAAAATGAAAACCCACCCATAATTAATTATAAAAAAATGAAAAATTATTGTCAATAAATTTATACAAAAAAACTTACATTTCCAGAGGTTTCCTCAGCGCCATGTCCAGCAGACGACTGAACCTCGCCAATGTTTCTCATTGGTTAATTAGTCGACAGGCCTCCACCCCCTCATCTATGATAATTCTATCACATGCAACCATCTTGGTTTTTTCGTTTGTCATTTGTTTATACATTGCTGGAGGACGCCATCTTAGTTTTTTCGTTTGTAATTTGTTTATACATTGCTGGAGGACGCCATCTTAGTTTTTTGGTTTGTCATTTGTTTATACATTGTTGGAGGACACCATCTTGATTTTTTTCGTTTGTCATTTGTTTATACATTGCTGGAGGACGCCATATAGGATTTAATATGTTTACAACACCTAGGTGGCGCTAGTGTATTAATTCACCCACTAGGCAAGTTTTCGATTTAGCCAGCAGGCGGAAGCCATATTATTTGTGTTTTTAAAGTATAGGTTGTACTGTCGGCCCCCTCCATTCTGGATTCTATTTTCAACCCATAGGTTGTGTTAATTTCCCTATTTTGCTGCTAGGCGAGCTGTCAGCATCCACCCACTCTCTCGGTACACCCTCTTTCAGAGAAGCAGAAAGGACTGTATAAGAAATTGAACGCACATTACAATATATATATATATATATATATATATATATATACATTTAATTTATTTACTTATTATATACATTCTACATTTTAACTATTTTGTACATTCGATCTTTACATTACTAAAATGCTTGCAGATCATTGATAGTAGCCAACAGTCTCATGCGATATATCTCATTCCTTCAGTTTACTAATGATTGAAGATATCTCAACAATGCCCGAGAAAGACCCACATTTTTGATGGTCAATCAAATATCTGAGTGTATCAAAAAGTTAATTCTGTTCTTCAGGAAATAGGTAGCCAGTATTCTCGGCGTATTCTGCCTTCTTTGTATCGCTCATTGCAGCAAATGTGTTAGAGGGGTGTGTCAGTACATCCAGAAAATCGCCATCATCGTCTTCAACATTATCACCATCTTCATGTTCATTTTCATCTATGCTGCCGTCATAATCATCTTTACTTCCTGTTTCATCCTCAATATTAAATTTGATTTTCTTTCTAGCAGGAGTTGTATGTTCATCAGTATTTAGAGCCGACGACAGTTTATTTTGAAGTTCGTCGACTTCATACGAACGTCTTGCAAGTGTACATTCTGCGCAAACCAACTCTACTGCACTCATTCCGTCTTTCGCATTAACTGTCTCATCATAATCGCTTGTCGAATATGTCCCCATCGATGCAGCAAGAAGTATTGCCGGCAACACTTACTGACTCACAGTAGACGAATCCTTGCAGATCTCGGTATGTTCTTTCAGTGTGTCTCCTTGCATAAACTGCATGTGGTCATTGTCGTACTGCTTCATCATGCGAATTCCCTCGTCGTCTGCAAACATTTTATGTAGCGTATTAACAGGAGGTAACAAAGTCATCACATGCTGTTTCTCAATGGGCGAAGAAACTCTACATTTATCAGCCTTGATGTGTTTATTAAAGTTATCACATCGAGTGAACTGCCTAGGACAGTTTTTGCAGATAAAAATCATACGAGATGGGTTCTTCAAACAGTTACTCTTCTCATGTCGCCACGCATTGCAACTTTTACTGAAGGAATTGGCACAATGACAGTGATTTCCATGTAATTTGTGGGCAGTCGTTGTAGGTATGCATGTAGTCGTACATGACATACACGATTTCACATCGTCAGTGGCTTGCATCGTCTTCAAGCATAGATGAATTCATACACTTTACTCCTGCTAATGACTCCTGCAGACTGACTCCTACCAACTGACTCCTGCAGACTGACTCCTGCAGATTGACTCCTGCAGACTGACTCCTGCAGACTGACTCCTGCCAAGATGTTACTGATTTACTGGTTTAAAAAGAACTAACGGATGATACATGGATATATTAAATTATNTTGACTCCTGCAGACTGACTCCTGCAGACTGACTCCTGCCAAGATGTTACTGATTTACTGGCTTAAAAAGAACTAACGGATGATACATGGATATATTAAATTATATATATATATGTAGATAATTCATCGCGTTCATTTAAAGTGTCGGGTATCAGTTATTTTTTATATGGCTCATGGTCGATGCTGTTTTACAAGCGATTGCCTGATGAATCCTCGAGCTAAACGAACAGTCGCTGGGTAACTAACCATCGATGCCGCTCACTCGTAAGCATGTCCATGATAGTCAATGTAGCACCATCCAATCGGGACTCGAACCGGCGACACACACACTCACCAACATCTTCGATGCCCAGAAGCAAGTCACTCCTTTGTGATGCATTTCGCAAAACTTTTCACGAACCATTCATCCATTGCATGAACTACCCTCTCGAATCACTTCACGAAACACATTGTGAATTATCCATCTGATTAGAGGAAAATTACACGTACTGCTCTTTTAAATAAACCGTCTTACTCTCCCACAAGGCCTTCTGCCACACATTTTAAATACAAAATATGGGAGCACTCTGAGAAAACTGAAATACTCGTTCGCTCCCAGAATAAAACACGCAAGTACTGTTAGGAATATACATATTTATGTATAGAATACATTTTAAACATTTATATTTCTATTAATATTTATATATGTATAAATACACCTACAGTTATATTAAAATAATATATATGATAGAATCTGCGTGTTTTCTTCTGGGGGCGAACGAGTATTTAGGTTTTTTTCAGAGCATTCCCATATTTTTTATTTGAAATGTATGGCAGAAGGCCTTGTAGGAGAATAAGACGGGCTCTTTAAAAGAGCAGTACCTGAAATGTTCCTCTAATCAGTTGGAAAATCACAATGTGTTTCGTGAAGTGATTTGAGAGGGTAGTTCGTGCAATGGATGAATGGTTCGTGAAAAGTTTTGCGAAATGCATCGCAAAGGAGTGACTTGCTTCTGGGCATCGAAGATGTTGGTGAGTGTGTGTGTGTCGCCGGTTCGAGTCCCGATTGGATGGTGCTACATTGACTATTATGGGCATGCTCGCGAGTGAGTGGCATCAATGGTGAGTTACCCAGCGACTGTTCGTTTAGCTCGAGGATTCGTTGAGCAATAGCTTGTAAAACAGCATCGACCATGCACCATATGAAAAATGACTTATACCCAACACTTTAAGTGAATGCAATGAATTATCTGTATATATATATATATATATATATATATATATATATATATATATATATATAAATTAATATAGCCATGAATCATACGTTAGTTCTTTTTAAACCAGCAAATCAGTAACATCTTGGCAGGAGTCAGTCTGCAGGAGTCAGTCGGCAGGAGACAGTCGGTAGAAGTCAACTGCAGAAGTCAGCTGTAGGAGTCAGTTGGTAGGAGTCAGTCGGCAGGAGTCAGCTGTAGGAGTCAGTTGGTAGGAGTCAGTCGGCAGGAGTCAGCTGCAGGAGTCAGTCGGTAGGAGTCAGTCTGCAGGAGTCCTTAGGAGGAGGAGTCAGTCTGCAGAAGCCACCTAGGAATTGAAAACATATGAAATCCAAGATGCATCCTTCAGCAATGAATAAACAAATGACAAACGAAAAAAACCAAGATGGTGTCCTCCAGAAATGTATAAACTAATGACAAACGAAAGAACCAATATGGTGGCATACGATAGAATGAGTATAGGTGAGTGGGTGGAGGCCTGTCGACTAATTAATAATTGAGTAATATTGGCGAGGGTCAGTCGTCTGATGGACATAGTGCTGAGGAAATCTCTGGAAATTTAAGTTTTTTATATAAATTTATTAAAAAATAGTTTATTATTTTTATAAATTACTGAAAGTTTTAAAATTTTAATTTTTTTAATACATTTTTTTTAGGATTTTTTGAGGTTATGGATTAATGGGTCATGGGGTCTTGGGTCAAGTGTAAAGGGTTTTTTGAAAATTTGTTAGATTTTGTCGGAAATATTTTTGGGATTTTGTTGGAATTTTTCGAAAATATTTTGGGATTTTTTAGAATTTTTTGGCTTAAATTTCCACCAAGGTCAAGGTTGAAGGTCAAGGCCATCAATATCGTAACATGGCTGACGAGATGGACACTCCTGGTGAGGGTCAGTCGTGTTGGGGGCTTAGTAGATCCACCTGTCATCGAACCCTGGACCTCCTACATGTACATCTTAAAATAATGTTTAAAATAAATTTTTTTTAAAAATTTTTATGAATTTTTTTGGGATTTTGTAATTTTTCGGAAATTGCTTTGGATTTTTTTGTTTCAAAGTTATTCAAGGCTACCGGCATGTAGTCAAGGTCACCTGGGTCCAGCATGGCAGCTGAGTGACGTCAAAACATGGCGGCCAGTCGGCACCGGTGCCAGGTGCTAGTTTTGTCCCATTTAAATGACATTGTCCCCGGATGTAGATAATCATTCTACTCGTAAAATATTTACTTTTCTAATTATTTAACACTTTCACATAACCGATGAATGAATAAAGTGCTCAGGCCCATAACAATGTTAATTTTACATATGGATAAGAATAAACAATGTGCATGCAAGTAGATCTTAAGCAGTGCTTTCAAAAGTGCTCAGTTTACCACGAACAGTCTATAGCTGCATGCACTTTGCAGGGAGCGATGTGAGAACTTGCTGCGATCCTCAGCAGCTGAAAACTCTAGACACCAGTCTGGGTCAGGCACAGACCCTCTTGCAGCGGTGCAACACGTGCTACCAAAACCTGCTCATATTCATGTGCGAGCTGGCCTGCGGTCCTCAGCAAAGCTACACTGTCGAGCCCGTGCTCATCGAGCCAGTCACCAGTATTGTGGACACCGACGAATTTGCAATGACACTCACATGTAAGTCTCGCACTGAACGTTTATTTTGCGTTCTGTTGTTAAGTAGAAGGGTTTGGAAAATATAAACATCTAAATGTATTGCGATGACTGCAAATGTGTGACTAAACTGCTAACTGTATAAGAATGCTCACTTGAAGCTGTTCAATAGCGAAAATTTTTCTTATGATTTCGTGGCATGATATCGATAATAACTTATTAATAAACAAAAACATTTAAAAAATAACATCTATCACTATTTCAAAGCGCAAATATAAGAATTTCAAATTAAATTATTGATACGTACAAGATTAAAAGGTTATTTTAATAGAAAGTTTGGTTCCAGCTAAAGTTCTTATTGAAGTTACATGATTGGTATGTTGTGATTTCTTTGAAAACCTACCTTTGGTTCACCTGTGGTAATGGTTTCACTTCTAGCAATTCTGACCTTAAATTCTATCTCAAAAGTTAAAATTAAAACACAGGTTTAATGGCGTATTAAAATATCCAAATAATATGTTTCGTAATATTGTAATAATATTAAAAATATTATTTTATGCTATATTTTAATGTACTGAGTTGGTTCAATTTTAAGATTTGTTTGACAAAATATACATAAATTTAAAATTCCTTTATCTGGTTTTATTTATTTTTAAAAATACATCCTCCATAATAATACTTTTTTCCGGTTGTTATTTTATGTGACAACAAAAAAATGTAATATGCTAAAAATTTAGAAAATAAATGTAAACTTTTGAACGCCCTTAATGTAACTTATCTGCCACTAAAGACTTTTATTGTGAAATCTGTTACAGCGTACATAAGTGAAGTTAACGTATACTTGAGTAATGATTACGCATATGGAACCTACGACTCTTGCAGTGAAGTTTCGTTGGTGTCAACGGGAGGGAAAATAGTTGACGTAATGTGTATTAACAACGGAGATGATGGGTGCACTGCTGAAAGGTAAGTGCAAGCATATTGTTATTTCAGTTTAGAAAAATATGAGCGTGTTTTCATATTACCAGTCACATAAACAGTTAATGAAAACTGAAAGCCAAACGGAACTCTTTTGAATTACATTAATTTTAGTTTCATAAATGTTCATTTTTTCGGACAGTCGACTGGCATTTTATTATATAGATTTATTAACACCTTTTTGGATATTTTTTGGCTGTCTCTGAAGCGGCTTAAATATTAAAATTAATTTTGTCAACTTTTATATATGATATACGTGTCCATGATTTACCCAGGGTTCAGATCCACACCTTCTGAATATGTAGAACGCTCCTGAAACATTATATATGAATGTATAGATAGTTAGCAGATTTCCATCATGACAAGATGTTAAACATAACCGCCAATGGGCGTGTGTCCACTTTCTTTGTAAACGTTGGCAATATTTTGTATTATTTAGTATCAAAACTACAGTTGCACAATTTTAAATGATATTTTTTAATTAAATTACATTAGCTACTCAACGATATATGATAAATAATTGCATGGCAGTACAATAAGAAGAATTAAATAAATTAATAATTGTTTTTAACATAACATGCCTTGGTAGAACATCCGCTATTCGTAATTTTATGGACTGCGTTCTTTATTACGTCTTAATTTCGTAATAATTAACGCTAACATTTCTTCCTCAAAGATTTGCAAATGATGCTGAAAATAGCAAAACATGAAACGACTGCCCTTAACATAAATGACTTACAGATGTTACGACACGAAGTTAATATGAATTTAATTTGTATCATGATAACTGCGATTTCAAGGGATTGATCATACTTTGTTTTAAGAATTACCTCATACTAATATGACCAAACATTTTTTTTTGCATTTTTAGAAAAAAAAAATATTTATTACGATTTATTGGCCTTTAAAAAATTATATTTTTTACCAGAAAGTAAAAACTACGTAATTTTCACATTAAAATCCATTAAATGTTTTGTAAAACTTTTTTTTAGTATCGTTTCACAGCCTTTCTTCGTATTTAAATTTGTTCGTAAGGGCGAAACCCCCGCAGAATTCGCTTTCCCGCAGTTAGTCGCATATGAGATAGTCGAGTCAAATCACTTGAGTTCAACCCCGTAACTAATAGTATTGAAGCAAAATTGAATGGTTGTCGCATACCACGACAGCGTCCCTTCTGCAAGCACTACATGAATTATAGCTTGCTTGCGTTTGGAAAGTCAGTCAGGCGGCTCACGAACTAAAATTTTAACAAACTTGACACACTTATGATCTCAGCTGCGTGCTACTTACACGATATACATATTCGTATGGTGTTTTTAATACGTGCGAAACATGGCTTTAATTTTTACGTATGTAGTTTTTAAAAATATTTTTAGCAGCAGTTGGAAGTCTATAAAATCTAAAAAAACCTCATGTACATTCAATTTGGTACGAAATCACAATTAAATAAAAATGTAAGCTGTTATAGTTTAGTTTATTGGTCAAGTATCTTATAATGGCTCCATTACTGAATATTTTGGTGTTCAAAGCTGTCAATTAATATTAATATATCAAACGGTTCAGTTTATAAGATCACGACTTTACATACTCATTCTAATACGCGTATCATTGGGTTATTATTTTTTATTATTAATTTTGGCTTTATATGTCAAATACATTTTTTTCACGGAGAGGTTTTACTTTCTATTGGTATCAAAAACTTGAATATAACAACAAAAACGCAAATATTAAATCTTGGTAACTTACACAAATTTTATTGTTTAGTTAATTTCCGATTCAGTTTACGTTTAGTTAGGTATTGCAAACCACACAATTGAAGCATATTTAATATTTTAAATAAAAAATTGGTTTACTATATTTTTTTAATGTATTTAATGAAGTTATAAATCTTCTTGTTAGATTTATTAAGACAATTACAAATTTTTCTACATTATACATATGTTTGTATGTATTTTTTTAAATCACAAAATTTTTGTAAAAAATAAAAAAAAGATTTGCATACTTGGTTTATTTGAAGTTATTGTTACATAGTTAAGTTTACGACATTGCAGCAAATATATTAACAAAAAATGTAGGGTTCCACAACAGCTGGCCACGCCCACTTCGCATTCGCACGCGTCTCTTCCGCCTGCTGGACATACCCGAATTTACATATTTCCTATTCACGAATGCACTCTTTTTCTTTGCCCATTAATGTACCTTGTTGCACTATGTTTATATTTGCAGATGTGTTTCACAGGTTTTTCGGCTACGTGGGTAGTGAGAAGGACGATGTTTTAGTCCCCATCCAGATGAACTTCATATTTGGTGATAACAGCTCTACAGGGATGATTCCATTAAACACCAAAGTTGTGCCGTGCAACATGGCATATAACGTGAGTATTACGATGCTCCCAAGTAGAGCTTATATTTTTAGCACAGCTGCTTAAGAGGATTCATAGCTTCTGCTAAACTGTGCACTGCACTCTCTCTCAAACTGCGTAATTGCCTGCATAAAATTTCATGCGCGAAAATTTTTGTCAGTTAATATAAAACATGTAAATCAATCATATATAGGCATTATAAAATAGTTACTTCTGGGACAAGGGCGTCGGGCATCGGAGCTCGAAGCAGTTTATGCTCTGTCATTCCGGTCGGCCTACGGCCACCTTGTACGTTATGTTGGATGTCGGTGACCTTGAACTTTGACCTTGACCCTGGTGACTTTAAAATTTAAAATTCCAAACAATTTTAAAAAATTACAAAAATTAACAAAAAAATAAAAACAAATGAAAAAATACAGAATAATTTATACAGAACTGACACATTACTTTATATAATTATCTGCAAACGAATGAACATATCCAGAAATTGTTATACCTCAGATTTAGAGTATCTTTGGAAGATTATATCCTCTATAGCAAATGTTGAAAATGTCCTTCCTCCTGCGCAAGGCACAACTAAACATGTCGTTCCATGTTACTGGCGGCTCGTTGGAGGACGCTGGCGTCAATACCGTTGATATAGTTTGTAATGTTGTGCTTCAAATCGTCCACCAATGGGGGAGGGGGGGGGGCATGTGGCGCTAACTATTTCTTTTAAGTAACCCCATAGGAAGAAGTCCAGCATTGTCAAATTCAGCAATCTCGGTGGCCATAGGTTCTTGGAAATTATTCGGTCGTCAATGAAGCTTGTAATGAGCGCCATGGAGGCGTTAGACGTATGGAATGTGGCGCCATCTTGTTGGAAATAACCTTGACGCAGCTCGACATCGTCCAATTGCTCAACAAACTCCGCGAAACTCTGTCCGTACACAGCTGTGTCCACAGCCTGATAGAAAAAAAATTGGCCCTACTATTCTCTGTGCGCAGATTGCGCACCACGCCCCGATTTTAACTGGGTGCATAGGCGCTTCATGAACGACATGTGGTTCTGCAGCGGCCGAGTAGCGTGTGTTCTATGAGTTCACATAGCTGCATAAATGTAACCATGCTTCATCCGTGGACTCCTGAAACCAACGACAATAAGTCACTCGTTTATCCTTATCTGCTTCCTGCAACGCATGTACAGCCGTAATATTGTATGGCTTTAGGTGAGCTCCTTTTGCAGCTCTCTGACACAGTGAGTAGTACCCGGTCTCCTGTGACAAACGTCTTAATGACTTACGCGGTGACTGCTCCAGTCGTGCTCGAACGTCCACAGCAACCGTGGACAGATAAGATGGACGATGTTAGCATCTTTCATTCACCAGAGATCCGGTTGTTTTCAATTTGCGTACCAGTGACAGTATTGTGTTCCTTTCTGGGGGTTGGCGAACACCAAATGCCATTTGCGTTCCCGTAATTGAATATGTCATCCAGTATTGCTTCGCGAGGATGAGCCGTTGTTGTAATGTATACTGCATTGTCACAGCGACTAGTACACACTGGTGCAACACCTGTCACCAATAAACAACGGAACGTCTGCGCCATCTCGGGGCAAGGAATAAAAACTCCCAACACTCCTGCTCAATTTGACGGTAACAACGGGACATTACGTGCATTTTCAGCGGAATCGATAAATAATGAAATGTGTTACTTCTATGCGTACTAACGCACCATGCCACGACCTGCTAGCTGAGACTGCTGATTTGCGAGACTTCGGCCGCTGAACCCTGAGTTTGGCCAGTACCCTGAGTCTACACATTTGACAAAAGGCTGGGCCGCATTGCGCCAGTGAAAACTGCACACTTCGCGTAAGTGGAACACTGAACTTCCTCTGCGAATGATCAGCTTCACACACGTGGCAATGCCCCCGTCTAGGGCAAATATTCGCGCTCCGCAACTTCCTCAGTCGCGGCAAAGGAAATCGAACACAGAATAGCAACAAATCTAGACTTTAAAAAAATTCTTCCCGACAGTACATCAAAGTGTATAAAAAAATCAGAGACAGTGTGAAATAATCCAGTCTGATTTGTATTTAAAATGCATGTGAAATGTGCAAATAATAAATTCTAACTTGTAAGATTGTTTTTTTTTTTTGTTGCGATTTTCAATAATTATAAAAAAAACCACTCGCAGTACATTAAAATAACAAAGTATTGTATCGATATGATGTAATATTAAGTAAAATATTCCAGAGAAAATAAATCTGATATGTAAAATTAAGGGTGGCGGGGGGGAATATTCCTCACTCATACGTTAAAGATGCCTGAAATATTCTCATTTACAGTGAAACTTAAGTTATATGAACACTTAAACTGGCTAATGTAATTATTATAGTTGTTTAAATATAGTGAAAGTCTGCCTGCCTCACCTCAAAGGCACACAAAGGGAACGAAAAAAAAAAAAAAAAAAAAAAAAAAAANAGTATTTTACCCTACACATCGAAGTTGGTAGGACTGGCGAAAGTGGACTTTGTTCTCCCAGTAACACAACTATCATTCACAAGAGGAGTTGTTAGCGGCTGACTGTGAGTAGGTGGCAGGTCTCACAAGTGCGGTGGCTTACATGTTATATTAAAATCATTATTCCAGCAGAGATAGATTGCATATTTATTTATCATGCAAACTTTAATACGCCCCATCGTTTATACGTCACAGAAATTAATTGACGATTGCATATTTATTTAACATGCAAACTTTAATATGCTGAAAAAAAGATACACACTTTTTGTATTCAGCTCTTTCAAGAGCCCACGAAGCTGCTCCACGCGCCAAAATGTATGATGCGGATGAGCTGAATAATATCATCACCATTTGCTTCTGCGATACTGCTGGCATTATTTTCTTTTTCCTTTTGACACTGTGACTATCGCAGATATAACAGAGGATTGGAACCTTGCAAGTTTCTAAACGATCACTGGGTTTTTATCTTGAAATTCTGGGAAAGGGATGACAGTGAGAAATTTGCTAACGGGAGCCTATGATGCTGGAACACTTCGCAGAGTTCTTTGGCGCATAGGGGCGGTGACTGAGCGGTTAGCCTGATCGTCTCCCACCAGCCGGGCTCAATCCCCGGCCGGGTTACTCCCGGATTTTCGCAAGTGGTTCTGGAAGATGCCGCTGGCCGGTGGGTTTTCTTGGGATCTCGCATTTATCCCTCCCTTGCATTCCGGCCCAGCTCCATTCTCACCTTATTCCACCCTCATCGACTCTGAAGACCTCGATATTAAGAGCCGCCCATATATCCCTACTTAACTCTTTGACGCATGGAGTGCGGTTAAGTCTGCATGAATTCCTTTCGCCCATATGAAGTCTTGTGCTAGGTCCTGTCGCATTCCTCCTCCACGAGAAGCTTTTTAGTACTCGGCAAATCAATGTATGAATATATCATCCTGTCCTCGCAGTTCATTCTAGTAACGCAGGTATCCCAGTCTGGAGAAAATTTAAGCTTCTCTGCCGAGCAGGGTAGGTTCAAGAACGGGTGGCAGAGATGTATAGGACAGTTGGTGCTGTCGCAAGAACGCACCCACTCCGATTTCGGGAGCAGATGGTCTGCATAATCTTCCAAGCACAGCTGAAAATGTATGTCATCCAGGCAGAACTCGATGTACGTTAATGGTGAGAGGTTGCCAGCACATCTGATGTTAAACTCAACCCCATGCATGAGAGCATATGCGTACTCGTAATTCTCCTCGGGGTTGAACATTTCCACTTGAAATACTGACTGCTTTCCCGAGGACTCGCAGTGCGCCTTATAAAGAGTTTAGAAAAATACTGAAAAATTACGAAAGCACATGAGTGATGCTTGCGACTAAAGTAGGCTGCTTATTGGCTGGAACGAAGGTCTCCGAAAATACATGAGTAATAATCCAATGAGATATGTCATGTGACATGGTTAGGCAATTAAATGCTAGAAGGTAATGCTTTTTTTGTAATGACAGTGAGTAATTATCCAATGGAAACATCAGAGAGTGAAGTGCAGATGACAGAATGAGTAATGGTGAGGGGAGAGGTGGTTGGGGGAGATGGTTAGAGGTATAGTATGGGTGAGGGGTAGATGGATTAGGGGAGGGGGCAAGTGAGGGGGAAGGTGATGGTGGTGGTAAAGGGAGGAAGATGAGAGAGGGGGTNTTTTAAGTCAATGTGATTGATTAGAAGAGGGGGCAGTTATCTGCTGGTCATGTTGCGGGAAACTTCCGGAAATGTAAGTTTTAAAATAAAATTCTATAATAGTTTTTGGCATTTTTTGAAATTTTTAAGGTTAAAGTAACTAGGGTAAAGGTTAAAGGTCAAGGTCACATACATCCAATATGGTGGACAAGATGGCCATCGGCCAACCAGAATTACAGAGCATGAACAGCTGCGAGTTCCGACGCCCGACGCCTTTGTCATAGAAGGAACTATTTTATACTTCTCACATACACAAATTTGTATCACTAGTAGCCAAAATAATGGTATTATTTTGCAAGTTAGTTAAAGTATGGCATTTCTTTAACTTTTTATTTAGAAGCATTGTTGTAATTATTTCGAAAAACACATTACATTCCACAAATTCAGTGAAATGTTTGAGAAAATGGTTTATCTCATTACGAAAGTACCTATTGCACTCTTCGTTGTATGAGCAATATAACAATTTTCCAGTCAGGAACGGGATCAATACAAGTCGGATAAGAACGTTAGTACAGGCTGATAGCTGTGGTTGTTTGTGCCCTTGAACATGCCGTCCACGAGGAAGGTAAGCCATTGAGTAAAGATATACCTAGAGTGGACTTCCCCAGGTTAAAGTTTCTGACTACTCCAGCAGGTAAGAATCTGTAGTTCTTGGTATGAACACCACATAGCGCTAGTCCATTTTCTTGGCGGCTGCGTGGGGAAGTCGACAGCGTTGCTACTGTGACATCTACCCTCTCCCTCACTCATACTCCATCTCTGTCTCTCCCAGACCAAACTCCACAACAGTAGAACGTGTTCTGAATGTCTGCTATACCCACGAAGTTGGGACAGACAAGATGGCTGACACCCAAGTAATTACCTCAAACCACATATGTCCGTTTACGAAAAGATTACGGGTTCTGTAAAACGTATGTACGTACAAAATAAACTTAATGTACGTGTAAGTAACGTGAAACGTTGCAAATTACTCACACGGTCATAATAAAACAATTAACACAACTTTATAAAATACGCGATACCTGTGGAGTTAGGTAATGTATATACACTACATTATCAACATATGTTCTGTAGGCTGTGTGTAGCTCAGTGGGTTTGTGCGTGGGGTTGTGCTAAGTAATGTGAGCTTTAGAGTTCAAATCTCCGCCGTGTAACGGAATTTTTCATGTGAAACATTGTTGCTATTCATAACTTATGTTATTGTTAGAAAACGTTTGTTTCCAGGATTACTTTTCTAAAAGCATTAATACGTAAGTAACACCACAGAGCAATCGACAAGCTGTGGTTGTTTTTGCTAAGCAAATCAAGTGGTTTCTAAAGTAGATAATTTGAGCTGTGTAGCTGAGTAATGTTAAACAGCACACATAAAAGCTATTTTATTTTTTAAATATTATGATATCTGTGCCTTCTTTTGGCCTTCTAACCGCAAAAGCTTGTTAAATTACGGAAAACACAAGATTGATTATTATGCTAATTAAAGATACATGTGTAAATACAGGGGCGTAACAGGGGGGGGTGATATCGGGACATTCCCCCCCAATTAAAGTAAAATATTCAAAAATAAAATATGAAAACAAAATTACACTTTATTTTTGTGATACCCTTGAACATGAAGAATGTTTATAGCATTTTGTGGTTCCAGATCTGTATATTAGCCCATTGATCATAAATAATATTTTAACTATTAATTTGTAATGTAATATTTCTTATTACAGCTTTCGTATTTTGTCCAAAAAATAGAAATATGAAATTTATTTTCCTCTCTCCCCCTCCCCCAAGTAAATTCTTGGCTACGACACTGTTTAAATAATTTGATAATGTTTTAATGAAAGGCGTAATGTCCGTCTTACATACAAGTGAATGCAGTACTTTATTTTCCATACATAAGCATGCCATGGTAGTGTTTGGACATGATGGAAACAGTCCTGGATGACCCGTGCCATGTGCGGTCGGGTGTTATCCTGCTGGAATATCGTGCCTGGAATTCTGGCCAGAAATGGGAGCAGATAGGGGAGTAGGATCTCACATACTACTGGGTCATCAATATTTCACGTAACATGACGAGAGCGTATCGGCTATCATGGGCTATGGCTCCCCAGATTATAATGCCTGCCGTGTGGGAAGTGTGCCGCTTGGGTTTGTGGCGTTCACTAGGGGCCCTCCACACCCAGGCGCGATGATCCTCAGTCCCCATAACGAAGCGGCACTCATCGATATATACCACATATCGCCAGTCTGTGGCCTCCCACACAGAGTGTGCTGGGATCGCAGATTCAACTCCGTGAGACGTCGGGAAATGATTCGTGGGCACAAAGGAGCCCCAACACTGGCTAGTGTCGTGAACCGGGTTGCCATGGGATACGATACCTCCGCGCCTGAAGTACGATCAGTCGATCCTCTCGACTGGTATTCGACCCTCTCGACTGGTGGTCGACTTCGTTTGTCCTGAGCCGTGTGGGTGCCTTCACGTATCCACTGCTCCCAACAGCATCGGATAGTATGGTCCGAGCGATCCACATGGTGGGCTATACGGCGATACGACCACTGTTGTTTTCAGCTCGATTTTGAATTTTCTCGAAGTTCGTCAATTGCATAAAGCGACGTTTTTGGCATCTTCCCGGCATTATTCTCCACTTTTTATGCTTGCTTGATATTGTCTGGTGCCTCTCGCGGTAATGCGGCTTCGACTACACGCCAGTGTCTACGACCAAATAATAGAGAGGTTATATAGAGGAAACTGCCATGCTTACAATTCAAACTGTGTTTCGGGGACGAAATTGCAATAGCCATAGATTGCTTCGCTATATCGTATTCAAGATATATTTATACTTACCAGTTATAATAGTTTTCACAATCGATGGCTTCGTTTTTTTTTCCAGTAAACGGAAAATTATTTGAATGAATACATTTATTTTGAGCGTGATACATATACAGACAGAGAGAAAGGAAGACTAACTTAATCATTAATATTTCAAAATTATACATAGAAAATATTTTCCTTTCCTATCTCAAAACTTAAATGCACACAATTGTCTTGCTTCTACGTAGTGATGAAATATCAGTTCAATTATGTACACTTAGTTTTTAACCAAGAAGAAACATAATTTCCACATTATAATATGCTCAAATATTAATGCTTACGTTTTTATTTATGTGAACAGTTGACTCATATTTTTTCTATCCTTTGCAGCTTTGTCAGAAGATGTAAAAATTAATCATTCCCAATAAAATCAGGAGCAAAATGCCGAATTTTCACAACTTTCTCCCTACTCTCGTCAAAATCCAAGGAATATCTGCAGCACCCATCATGTTTCCCACATGCGAGTAATCCTGATTCGTATCTATCCAGGATGGAACCCAGGTCCCAGTGGTAGCAGGTCGAAGCGATAGACGTACGGCAGTCACGTTGCCACTATGATAACGCAAAATTCATTGCAGTTGTCTGTTATAGTTTAACATGTTACCAGTTTGTATACTTTGAAATACAGCAGTCTGAAAACGGACATTGTTTATATTATAAAAGGCTTTAAAATAGTGTTTCCATATGCATGATGTCTTTGTTTTATTTTGTTTGATTGGGAACAAATTTGGAATCAGTGTTTTTGATGGAATTGCAGTAAAATCTCGTTACGGGATCCGTTAGTGGTACAAAATTTTGTTGTAACTGCGAGTAGTATATATAAATATGCACCTGTTACCAGAAATGGTTTTGTCTGTTCCCTAAGGTTCACAGAAAAACCTCTTGTAATGCCCGTCGAGTGATATGTGTGCAGATATATATATCTGTTTCAGAATGACAGCAAACCTTGCAACTGCATGGACTGCACAGCCAGCTGCCAGACGAGTAGCGGGTCCGGTTCATTTGCCCTGCCCGAAGCGCATTTCCTCATCTTCGGCGTGGACGGAACGTTGATCATCGTTCTCTTCGTCTTCGTCATATTCTCCATATCCTTCCTGGTCACCGTTTACGTGTTCAAGAGGAAATCAGGTAACGGAGATTCTTCTGTGCAATTTCTCTCGCCGCCATATGAGTACAGAATATTACATTTGAGGAATTTCCTAAGGCTTGTACTCATTACATCTTACTTTCATTTTCTAATTAAGAAGAACTGACTAGGCCAGTTTTATTTTAAGTAAAACAGTCTGATGTTGCATTTAATAGCAATCCTACACGCCCTTTGCACATTCTGATTGTTAGCTACCGATATTGTTTTCTCGCAAGAAATAAATATTTGCTTTTCCATTCCATTTGTTAACTCTACTTGCTTTGATTTTAAGTTGTTAGCTGTACATCATTATTTTCATTGCAAAATGGTCTTTATTGTCTCCAGTATCGGCTACACTTCTGATCCAGATGGTTTTTGAGTTATTTATTACACTTAATCGGAGCCTTACAAAATTCTGGTTTGACTCCACATATTGCTCATAGTCAGATTTGCGGATTCGAGTCACGGTACAACTACCTCTACGCACAACGGCTGATGGTCAAGTCCTGCGGTATTATAGTGTTGCCAGCCAATGGGAAACTGTTCTCAGCACTCACTAGCTCAGTCTATTACTGCATATTGGAATTTATGAAAAGGCGCCTTCGACCATAAACAAAAATGAGCTAGTCTTTCATTTTTTACCCTCAATCATTTTGATCGCATGTGGGAACCGTGCCGGACGAAGTCACTGGTCGGTGAGTTTTCTCGGAGATCTCCCGTTTCTCCCGCCCTTTCATTCCGGCGCTGCTCCATACTCACCTCGCTTCACCCTCATAGGCTCTCAAGACCTCGATGTTAAGAGCCGCCCAAATCTCTTCACTCACTCAGTCAATCATTTTGACACATGTTGACTCGTTCATTGTTAGATGTGTTCCAAGCAAACAACTGTATACCTATGGCGTATGTCTGTGGCAGAAATTTGAAATAGCACCGATTAATCCGTGAAGTTTGTACCCTTCCTAAGTCGTCAACAGCGATTAATTAGTTGCGGCTCGACTCTAGGTCATGCAAGCATATTTAGGCCCTACTTGCCTATGTACCAATGCTTTCTGTCAAAGTTATCACTTCCTAGCGTACATTTGTTTAAAATACTTACTAATTGAACGTATATAGATTCAGTACAGGACCATATTATACAAATGCTTACCATTTGTATTACCGGATAAAATATGATGAACAGAAATTTCATGGATAAGTTTAATTTAAATCTTCTCGTGAGTGTGTATGATCGCTTCCGCGGTGTAGCGGGGCGGCGTTGTTGATTTTGGTCCGGGGGTTTTGGGTTCGGTTCCCTAAACAAACTCTTGGCATTTTACAAGTGGTAGTGAACCTGGTTCACATCTACACCTATACACTGCAGACGGCAGTGGTAAACCACTGCAGAATTGTTAGGAAAATTGTTACAGTGATTGCTTGAAGTGGCGACTCTGGACGCCAACACGCAACTGGCGACTCCGTGGTAAGGGTTACCTGGTATCTCAAGGGCACCTAGTATGTTTCGGGTAACGTGGGAGGTACCTATCTGTAAACAGGGGTAAATATTCTCCTTGTTACACACGTGGCTTGTTTACCCAACATGCGAAAAATCCAATGGACTTTGGTCAGGGGCTGCAACCGCCAATCCAAACATTGTCATGCTACGTACAAGCGCGCTTTTGCATTAACACTGCTGTGTGTAGAAGCAGCATCTTGCTGAAACACACGACATGTTAACAAGAAGCAGTACATCTTCCAATAACAAAGGCCACGCCTAAGTCATTACGTGACTATACAGGACTCTGACTGACCGATTATTAAGTAAAAATGATCCAGTTAGTTTGGTGTAGAATATGCAACGCCCATTCTTTATTGAGAAAACATGATGTTTACGAACATACGTGGTATGGGATTCTCCTTACCCCCCGTGTGTGCTGAACTGCTGTTAAATATCCCGCCCTGCATGAAAATTTCATGTTCAGTGAACATCACTAATGTGCAAAGAGAGATATCACAACACAGTATTGCACAAACCATTTAGAAATTCTAAATCGTATTGGGTAATCGTTCGGGGATGTACACGCTTCAGGTGATTACTGTAGCAGCAACTGCTTAATAAGTAATGCACCACATTGTCATACAACTCGCCCCCGAAACATCTGAGATCCCATGTATACTGGAAAGACATTTAGTCCGCCCACAATTTTCTTGTCTTGTTTTCTAGTAGTGTCCCGAAGCTGCTTGTGAAATTGTTTTAACGTTGGGTGCCTAGAACACAGGGGAGACTGCGTTTCAGAAACCTGCCTGCATACAGCCGTACCGCTGTTATGTCATTGGAACTAGCAGCACCATACGATAAATGCATATTGACGAGCTCTAGCACAGAGTCGGGTTAAATATCTGCGCTTAAATGTAACTATCAGAAAGTTATGATACGTATACATCACCAGCATTGTGCAACGCTGATTTACTGACGGCAGACTCGCGACGGTCATTGTGGTTGTACCGTGGAATTAGGGGCCGCAGTGGCTGAGAGTTTACCCTGCTCGCCTCCCACCAAGGCGAACCGGGTTCAATCCCGGGCCAGTTCACCGGATTCTCACATGTGGGAATCGTGCCGGACGATACCGCTGGTCGGCGGGTTTTTTTCGGAGATCTCCCGTTTCCCCCACCCTTTCCCTCCGGCGCCACTCCGTACTCACCTCAATCACCCTCATAGGTTCTCAAGATCTCGCTGTTAAGATCCGCCTATATCTCTTCACTCTATTCACCATGGAATTAGAATTACATGTATTCGCTCACACAAGTACACGCGAGATAACGGGCCATTTAGCTGACGCAGCACAGGTTACATAGCTATCAGATGTGTTCCACTATTTCAAAACCTTGTGCTGTTTCAACGAGAAACACTGGTATTGTTACACAAAGACAACTATTTATTGCAAGTTTATATGCTTATGAATAAATTGTTTAAATAAATTTGTTACCGCTTTAGTTACACAGATGAGTAAAAGTGTACCCTTCCCGAGGTTCTAAACGTTCTGACCGAAATGCCATGTAGCGTTGCAACCCAGAGGCACTACGAAATCCTCAGTAATCTCGGTTACTTTCAGGCTAATGCCTGATTTCGGGGAGTACATCTAAAAGAAGAGCAACTGCATCCTTAATGTAGCAAAAATATACCTTATAAATTTATTGCACTTTTATTGTTGGAACCGTAGCGAAATTAACTTTGAAATGACCCTGGAAAGCTGGAATGTATCGAGCCGATTCCCTCATTCTGACAGCCAATAGTTGCTCCTTGGCTGACTACACCTACCAATTCACTAGTCCAGGAACCGGCCTTATCGCTCAGACCTACATTTCTTTTATCCTTGAGTTAACCATATTTTATTATGCCACTAACTTCGATTAATATGTTTAGTGCTTATCATCATACTCTTTTAAATTAAAGCATATTATACCGTATGTCACAGTTCTGACACGGCATTTTGTGCACTCTGGTTCTCTTCCCCGTTTTCATTCTGCCCTTTGATTCGTTCTGTTATTTTTTATGTATCGTATTCACTGGCTGTGTATGGCTATGTTGGAAGTGGAATTTAGGAGAGGGCGTGCCTTTACGTTTTTTCAGACCCATTTCATAAAGATGTATTCCTAGTTAATTGCATGCATTTTTCTCAAAATAATTTCCGGGACTGTCAAACATCTATCTGACTTCTTCGTAGGTCGGCAGTAGACTCTCATCCGGTATAATGACGTCATGGCCGTAACAGTTTCCTCCTCCTCTGAATAATGTGCCTATTAAGTAGGTGGTGTGAACATCTGAGCCTTAACGTTTCCATATTTCACGTTTCTTGCTATTCAACTCTTTGTTTCAGCTCTATTTCCTTGTATTTTCCCACTTCTCTCTTGCATTATGTTTCGAATGCTATGCAGTCTTTCCGTGATGGAAATCGTCATTATTTTTTTAAACCCCATTTCGCGATGCACACTGCACATACGCAGACACGTCACAACAGTACAGTTCTTTAATTTTATCATTGACATGTATTCAGCATTCTTCATGCGAGCGAGTAGTGCCTTCCACAATTTGCATATGCGTAATGGAGTTACGTTTCCCATACGCCTGTCGTACCCTTCGCAATAACTTGCACTGCTCTTCCCCTAAAAGCGTTTTGTTACTAAGCAAAACGCAGAATAAACGTAGCTTACTAATATTAGATACATAAAAACCTGTTATCTTCATAATTTTGCTGTTGTTTGCTTTGTTTTTACAATGTGCACCACCAAAAGCTTACCGACGCATTTTTTTTCGTGGCTCCCAAGAGCAGGTTCAGAAATTCGTATGGCTAATTTCATTTATAACTTTTCTGAGTAGTCAATCCAGTGTTTTTTTTTCCTTACTTTCTCTTAGTTTTGAAATTACTCCTGTAGATTTTAACTTCCGCTCCGCGGGATATGTGCTTTAGTCTGAATTATTCAATTGATAGGGCATGGTTTATCGTGTTAGACGCAGATTTTTCAAATTATGCAGTACGATACTACTTTAAATCTATGTTACATTTGAATAAAATAGAAGGCTGTGTTACATTTTTGTTACCAACAATGCACTAAAATATTTTACACTCCCAACATATAAGTTAAGTACCATCATTACCACCGTTCTTCTGTTTATTCTTTCTGCTATTTATGCTATATGATGAAACATTTTATCTGTTACATTTTGTATTTGTAGTCAGAATGCTTGTGTTTATAAAGTAAGTAACCCATTACTGAATGAAAATAAAAGCTTTCTTCATTTATGTCGCCTATTAATCGAAATTCCCTTTATTCACGATGTTGGTTCATGTGTTATCCTTAAACACTATAGCCGTTCCCTGTCTGGCATAAGGGAATCACAAAGTACCGAACGATGTTTAAATTTAACTTGACAAGAAATGTTTTGTCACTTCTAATATCTTTATCAAATTGGCACGTTTTTACCCTCTAATATTACATTGATAGTGCGTGTAAATGTTGTGAAAAATGTGTTCAACGCAGATATTTTGCATGTAATTTTAATCAAAAATAGCGTTCATATCAATTTTATTACGAAAATAACGTCATATAAATTTTGCTTTCTACCTTTCTTGCTAGATGAGATATATTAAGTAGGCAATTGGAGAATNATGTTGTGAAAAATGTGTTCAACGCAGATATTTTGCATGTAATTTTAATCAAAAATAGCGTTCATATCAATTTTATGACGAAAATAACGTCATATAAATTTTGCTTTCTACCTTTCTTGCTAGATGAGATATATTAAGTAGGCAATTGGAGAATAAACATAAGCGAAATGCATAACGAAATCTGAGGGATGTGCTATCTTCAATATGTGGACAAGAACAACACTTGGGGTTTGGTACCACTTGCGAGCTAGTCAAGTTTCAAATTTTTTTACACTTGCCTAATTCAGCATTGAATTAAAAAAAAACTTAAAATTGTATTTTTTCAGATGCTGCAGTGAACAAACCACAACGTTCAGGGGGCAGCTGCAGAATTGGAGCATATAACAAAATGAACTTCAAGATCGAGAGGATTTTGGAGAAGATCTTCCATAAATGGGGGATGAGTAAGTGATAAGTGAGTGAAGAGATTTGGGCGGCTCTTAACAGCGAGGTCTTGAGAGCCGATGAGGGCGAAGTTAGGTGAGTATGGAGCAGCGCCGGAATGAAAGGGCGGAGGAAACGGGAGATCCCCGAGAAATCCCTCCGACTAGCGGCATCGTCCGGCACGATTCCCATGCGAAAATCCGGGAGTAACCCGGCCGGGGATTGAACCCGGTTCGCCTTGGTGGGAGCAAGCTAACCGCTCAGCCACCACGGCCCCGGGATGAGTAAGTGATCACTGGTTATCTACTCAACAGCGATCTGGCCTTCACTCGACAACACAGTTATAGTTTAAGTCAAGAGTAATACGAATTATCAAGTTAGAATTAAATTTACCATTTACTGCTTACATCATTCTTGGTTTCGTGGCTCTCCCTTCCTTAAGTTTATCGAAATTACTTATTTGCAATTCCCTTGCCATAATTACTTGGAAAATGTAGGGTGGGTAAGTTTAGGTAGGAAATGGCGTGTTTCAAACGATTTAGTATTTCCATAAGTTTAGTAATCGGAGCTTACTTGTACCAGAGAGGCCGTAATTTTGCAACCTCACTTATTAGTACTTACCCAAAGCAAGAAGAGATCCGGGTAGACAGAAGAAGAGAATTACGAAGAACAAAGTATTCGATCTTCAAAAATAAAAATTAAACTAACCGGAAATATTTTACACTATAATAATCGCTACAATTTGCTGGGTAAATGTACAAATGCTATAGCACATTCACGGTTACTTCCAACTTTTCTGAAGCCCTGCTAACGTTCTATTTCCAGAATATTCCTCATGCAAACAAAGCTTAACCGAATCTAGAAAGTTACACCAAAGGGACAACTCACCGCAAACGTGCGCACTCAGTGTAATCTTTTGCATAATCAAAACAAAACTCAAGGCAAATACATTTCATACAACATATTTCAAAAGGTTACCGACAAACTTAAGGAGAATAAAGGGGGAGAGAATAGAGCAACTTTCGAAAAGGGACCCATGGTCTCCAAAGTGATCCGGTTTAAGTACAAGACTTGCATTGCAAGGACCTAGCCTACATGTTTGACTACATACCGATGAAATTATATTTAATTGTACACGATTTATTATGAATAGGGTACATTTACGTACTTGGGTTTAAAAAAGTAGTTCAAATTGACGACGATCACCACATTCAACGCAGGTATTGCACCGTCGAACGAAACTTTGACACACTCTCTCTAATATCCCAGGCATTTGAAAAATCACGTAGATACTGAAAGTATTCCAGCTACTAGTGTTTCTGCATCGTCCACTGATATCTCGTATACTAAAGATTTGATATGCCCCCAAAGTAAGTAATCAAGGGGCGTCAAGTCCGGTGAATAGGATGGCAATGCCAGTCTTGTACTGACGCCGCATTACTTTGGAGACCATGGGTTCCTAGTCGGAAGTTGCTCTATTCTGTCACCTGTTTATGTCCCTTAAGTTTGTCGGTAACCTTATACAACACGTTGCATAACCTTTGCATTAACAGTAAACTAGGCATAACATATTTATATTAAAATTTTTTTTTTTGTATTTTTGAATTGGTTCTAAATTGCGATCTCAAGCAGTTACTATGCAACAGACATATTCAGTCTTACGGCACACAAAAATAAGACGACCTTCGTGAAAACCACCTCATTCGCATGTGCTTGAGACAAGCTTAAGAACTATTCACGGAATGGTGTTCACGAACAAATGATAATAAATGCCAGAGTGGGGTAGATAAGTACAAATAGAGCATATTTCATTAAGGAACCAATAGTCTAACGTCAATATTTAACTTGCTAATGGCAGTGGCAATGTGCAGGGGCGGGTATGCAACCTTATGTACGTGGCATTGTAACCATCCTGTGCGTAGATCTGCGTGCCTGAGAACACCGCTCAGTACCGCACGGTCGCAGTCTCGGAGGTGCTACGTATCTACAGTTCCCCCAGGACGTGTTACCGGAATACTTGGAGGAAGGTTCTTTAGATGCTCGTGAGGCGATGTGGTTTCAGCAGGACGGGGCCCGCCTCATTTCGCCATTGCGGTTCGCCGGCACCTCTACATGCACTTCCCGAACCGTTGGATAGGTAGGGGAGGCCCCATAGCATGGCCACCACGCTCGCCTGACATCACACCACCTAACTTCTGGCTGTGGGACCATATAAAATCGATGGTGTATGCCACACCACTTGACACGAGATATGAGCTCATTACGCCGGAAACCTTTGTACATCGCAACATGCTTCAGCGCTGCACCACCTGTGTGGCCAACGGTGGCGGACATTTTGAACAGACACTTTGAACAGAGACATCGAGCAGACAATTTGTCCCCATGCCTTCAAACCAAATGTGTAAATAAAGTGTTATTTCATTGCACTGCCTGTAGCGAGGTTATTGTGATTGCCTACCCCCCCCCCCCNAATATGCTCAATTTGTACTTATCTACCCCACTTTGGTGTTTATTATCATTTGTTTGTGAACTTCCGGTTTAAATACGAACTATAGACACCTATTAAATAAGACTTTTTTAACGAGCCCAGTGAGCAGCATGCGCCCAGTGAAGTTGGCAACGACAAAGAGAAAGTAGTCCCTTGTCTTAACTTTGGATTAAAAGTGTTAGGTAAACGTTGAAAAATAATAAAATGTTTTTTTTTCTTCAGTTTTTTAATAAATATAAATGTAGGAATTCGTAAACTTGTGAAATATTTACTTTTCTAATAATTTTACAGTTTCACTTAGCCAACGCATGAATAAAGCGATAAGGCCTACGGCAATGTTAATTTGACATAAAAATACGCAATATGCATATCAGTAGATTNACGCATGAATAAAGCGATAAGGCCTACGGCAATGTTAATTTGACATAAAAATACGCAATATGCATATCAGTAGATTTTAAGCAGGACTTTCAAAAATACCCAATTATTCCTGGTTCACGCCGAACGTACCAAACGAAAAGCTGGAACAGCCAATCAGAAGTCGTCCTCGTTTTCCTCACGAAACACCCCGAAAAGTTGTACTCAAGCGGAAATTTTTGCTCGCGGAAAGGAAAAACAGAATTCGCTGGTATTTCCCAGCGGTTCACTGTTTAACATGTTTAATACCAATAATTCCATGCGTTATCAAAGTATATTGATTTAACATTTACGATGGTTAAGTTTATGTATTAATAATGAAATGTGTGGATCGAAATGATAAATTTACTCAAAACGCTATCGAACAAATGTAGTTTTAAAGTGAACCGATATGTAGTACTATCCAAAANGAAATGATAAATTTACTCAAAACGCTATCGAACAAATGTAGTTTTAAAGTGAACCGATATGTAGTACTATCCAAAATTTTTTTTTAAAACTACAACTTAATATTTTAGACACTTGTGAAACCATTAATTAAAATTCGTACCACATTAAATTTACTGACGCANAAAACTACAACTTAATATTTTAGACACTTGTGAAACCATTAATTAAAATTCGTACCACATTAAATTTACTGACGCAGAAAAAAAAATTGCACTTCAAAAAACTAGTATTCAAAATAACGTACGAACCAGTGTGGTTGTAAACTGAGCCTCCGACCAAACACAAAAACGGCAATACAGAAAGTCCGCTTGCACGTGATTAAACATAGGTTCTGTCCGTTCTGTCTGTCTGGCGTGATCGTCTTAAATGTGAACCAAGCGTTGTGAACAAGCTGTATAGTCAATTTACGGTTACTTCCAAATTTTCTGAAGATCTCCTTAAGTTTTAATTCCAGAATATTCCTCCTGCTCATGCAAGCAAAACTTAACCAAGTCTAGAAAATTACACCAAAAGGACAACGCATCACATTCATGCGCACTTCGTGTAATTATATTTTGCATAATAACAATTTCATACTAGGTATTACCAATACACCTATTTTCTCTCTGTTTTTATCTATATTAATTATAGATGAAATATAATTTATAGATAAAATGTAAGTAAAAGTTTAATTTAACCAAAAATCAGAACTTTTATATTAACACATGTGCATTCAAAAGGGGCCAANGTCGTTTGTCCCGTTCTTTCCCGATCTTTTTCCGGCCGCAGCGATGTCGAAGATGTGATGTTTTACCGGATTCCCTATATTCACGGCACACTCGCGAAATGGTGTACGCGAACATCCAAATGTTATCGCTACCTCGGAGATGCTATGTCCCATCTCTCGTGCGCCGACTATAACACCACGTTCAAACTCACTTAAATCTTGATAACCTGCCATTGTAGCAGCAGTAACCGATTTAGCTGCCGACCGCATCGCGTTACTCTGATTGGTTCCATACCTCTGTTATTTGCATACGCACGCCTATACCAGTTTGTTTTGGCTCTTCAGTGTATATAACGCTTATGACGCATGGCATATTTGGGAAACAACCAAACACGTAATATACGGGGCAATTTTTGTTCAGGTTTGATTCAAAAAGTGCTAAGAAAGAGCGAATATACTACACTAAAGATGTTTTTTGACTGTGTGTGACAGTTGTAGCCACGCGGCCGTGGTTGGTGCTTCACCTCACCTCCTGGTTGGTCCTGGTGCTCGGCTACGGCGCTCTGAGCCTGCAGGTGACCACGGACCCCGTCGAGATCTGGTCGGCGGCGCACAGCACCACCAGGATACAGAAGGATTATTACGACCTTCGCTTCCGCCCCTTCTACCGCACAGAGCAGATCTACATGAAGCCCGTCGGACTGGAGTCGGTTAGTACGACTTACTTACTTACTTACTTACTTAGTTAGTTACTTACTTTCAATAACCCAGCAACATTGGTAATGTTTTGATCTTCTCAACAATGCCTCGCCATTTTTTCCGGTCTCGAGCCATATTCTACCAATCATTATGTCTTCCAAGTTCTGACGAATCTCTCACTATAGTATCCTTCCACCGTTGCTTTGGTCTTTCTGGAGGTCTNGTTAGTTACTTACTTTCAATAACCCAGCAACATTGGTAATGTTTTGGTCTTCTCAACAATGCCTCGCCATTTTTTCCGGTCTCGAGCCATATTCTACCAATCATTATGTCTTCCAAGTTCTGACGGATCTCTCACTATAGTATCCTTCCACCGTTGCTTTGGTCTTTCTGGAGGTCTTCTTCCAGCTGGAATTCTATTAAAANATCTCTCACTATAGTATCCTTCCACCGTTGCTTTGGTCTTTCTGGAGGTCTTCTTCCAGCTGGAATTCTATTAAAAATTATCTTTATGGCAAGAGTCTTATTTTATTGTGCCACATGTCGCATCCATGATATTTTACGTGACCTAACATAATTGGTCATGAAAATTTGTTTTGTAGCCTCGGTTAGTACGACGTGGGAACAAATTACTGTGATGTACTATACTGGGTAGTATAGGCCTACCTGCTACCCATTTTTTGCAGTTATGTGAAGAGCACCATGAAGCTGAGATATGTATGAAAATGTTCAGCACCATCTCTGTATTTTAATGTATTGAATAGTGACGCATGTATGCTGACACTAACACGGGTAAATAAACCAACTCGAATATAGGTTCGGAAAATAAATGCTTTTCACTATGTCTCTAGAAGTTGAATGGCAAATCAAAAGTGTATGCAAGAAACACAGCTCAGGCATTCATGAATGATAGTACCATATTTAGTTAGCACATTTATAGAAACCGTTTAAAATGCTTGCTGAGCTGTGCACTCGGTGGGGGGCAGGTCACCATAAAACACCAATATACTACCCAAGGCCAAACCCCACCGAGAGAAGAAACTAGGACCTCAAGATCCTGCAGAACGGCGATACTGAAATAATTTTTCACTTTCTGTCTCTCTCTCCTCGAATGCAGCGCAAAATGCATTTGGCCTTAGGAACTGAGCATGTTTAGCCAGTTATCGTCAAAACACTCGAAAAATGACAAATATGAACACATCTGAAAACCACCGGAAGAAGAAAAAATCGAAAAGTTACAAAGCTCGTCGTCAAACATGATACTACATCACACAAAAATATCGCACCTACGGCACCAACTTCAAAAGTCAGAGCCGTACGAGATAGCGAATACTACACTATTTTTTTCACTTTTGAAACAAACGACTCTCTTCAAGACGCACAGTGTCGTAGAACCTCGCAAGTGGGGGAGAGATGCGCGCGCAGTGCTTGCCAAGCTGTCAGAATGTCTCACAAACTGCTGTTACCGAAGACTGAAGGCTGGATGTTTGTAGGACAGCACAAACTGTATACTGGTAGGTCGTTCTGTTGTCCAGCTACTGGCAGGTCTGTGACGCGCTACTGACTAGTGAGTGTGAGGGAACTCGCGTGCCCAGACGTCTGCCGGGCATTGTATTGTTCATTATAGGTTGTTCACGGTAAAGTGAGCACTTTTAAAATCAACCTTTGAAAAAGCAACTGCTTGTAACTACACAAAATGCTACAGTACACCCTGGCGTGCAAGCTCCTAGTTAGGTTGACAACGAATTAGGTACTGAAAATAGTTCTAAGACTCGGTGTAGTATCGGCTCTCAAGACCTCGATGTTAAGAGCCGTCCAAATATCTTCACTCACTCACTCGGTGTAATATTGCAAGTAATGTTTAAAATTTATAACCACTGAATTTATTGTTCCTTGTTTTATACATATTAAAATATGTATTTGCAAATAGTTAACATATTTACATTCTTAACAATTCCACANATTGTTCCTTGTTTTATACATATTAAAATATGTATTTGCAAATAGTTAACATATTTACATTCTTAACAATTCCACGGTTTTTCTTGGCTGGCGCAGGAATAAAGTGATGAAATCCATGGCAGTGATAAATTTTCATATAACGGTAGGATACAAAATGGGCAGAATAAGTATATTCTAAGCAGAGCTTTCAATACTGCTCAGTCTACAGTAAACATCTATTAGTAATGTATTCTGAGTGGCATAGGAGCGAGNTCAATACTGCTCAGTCTACAGTAAACATCTATTAGTAATGTATTCTGAGTGGCATAGGAGCGAGTTTAGTTGTTTCCGACGAAGCGATTTGATGATAGGCAAGCAACAAAGAGGCATCACCTAGTATTCACATTACAGTTTCCTGTGGTGAAATTGTCCTAAATGATTACTTTATCACAAGTGAATACATAATCAGCTGTTATCATCAAATTGATGGCGAAATGTGGAACTGTTGAAGTTTGGTCAATGAACCCGCTGGTCGAAGTGCTTTTATATTTTGCAGGAATAACAGTTGCATCACTTCCCCGAGAAGAATTCGCCACATGTTGTTCTGTTATTAATGTGTAAATCACGCCAGAAATCGCGATAGTCGGACGAGTTANATTGTTCCTTGTTTTATACATATTAAAATATGTATTTGCAAATAGTTAACATATTTACATTCTTAACAATTCCACAGTTTTTCTTGGCTGGCGCAGGAATAAAGTGATGAAATCCATGGCAGTGATAAATTTGCATATAACGGTAGGATACAAAATGGGCAGAATAAGTATATTCTAAGCAGAGCTTTCAATACTGCTCAGTCTACAGTAAACATCTATTAGTAATGTATTCTGAGTGGCATAGGAGCGAGTTTGGTTTAGTTGTTTCCGACGAAGCGATTTGATGATAGGCAAGCAACAAAGAGGCATCACCTAGTATTCACATTACAGTTTCCTGTGGTGAAATTGTCCTAAATTATTACTTTATCACAAGTGAATACATAATCAGCTGTTATCATCAAATTGATGGCGAAATGTGGTTACTGTTGAGGTTTGGTCAATGAACCCGCTGGTCGAAGTGCTTTTATATTTTGCAGGAGTAACAGTTGCATCACTTTCTCGAGAAGAATTCGCCACATGTTGTTCTGTTATTAATGTGTAAATCACGCCAGAAATCGCGATAGTCGGACGAGTTANCGAGAAGAATTCGCCACATGTTGTTCTGTTATTAATGTGTAAATCACGCCAGAAATCGCGATAGTCGGACGAGTTAATGACGATGTTATCCACGACGTCTCTTTAAAATTGAGTGTACGCTGTTCTAGCTGATTCGCGATTTGTAAATTCTGTTAAATATTTCATGTTCAGTTGGTCATTTGACAGTGTCGGCTATACATTTACAGCTTAGCATAAACCGCTTGGGGACAGTTAGCGTAAATCTCGCAAGTTTTGCAGCATTTTCCAATACCTTCCGCAAATAAGATACACAAATACGTAGCAAGTTATACAATATATTTCACACATATGGGAAGCCCACGATATGCCTTTACGCACATTTTAATTCTGCAAAGTCAGTACAGCATGACATGACGCATGTGACTTCTTTGCATGCGGTTTTTCATAGCGTAATAAGTGTGTATGGGAGCAGTATGTGTGAACAGCACAAAAATACGTAATGGCAGAACACGTCTTGTGACACATTTCCACACGTTTTTAGTTCAAATAATGTCATTGCATAGTACGCTACACCCCATACCAAAATATATCGCACAATACCTACGATAGCATTTCATTCAAAAACAACCCAGTTAGTTTGCTGTATAATGTAATGCAGTATAGTGGAAGGTGAGTTATATCCAAGAAACTATGCGTTTCAGCACCTATGTCCATACAACATGTTTTTGTGCTCTAACAGTGAGGAATGTTTCCCCAAGTTTTCGGCACGTATTTTTATTACTTGTTATGATGAACACTTGTTATATGTGAACGNAGTGAGGAATGTTTCCCCAAGTTTTCGACACGTATTTTTATTACTTGTTATGATGAACACTTGTTATATGTGAACGCAATTACTTCTGAATTTCCAATATATCCATTAGACTTAGAGTACACTGCAAGTACTCAAATTTATTAACTTTTATTACGAAGTACTATTTGTGTACACCGATACTGCCGAAAGTGTTATTTCTATTTAAATTTGCTTTTACTAGGAATTATGTATCTAAACTTATTTGTGGTATAATTAATCTCAGTTTCAGCACAACGCAAGCAATGGACAGACAGTCACTTTTGGACCAGTGTTTCAAAAGAAGTTCCTTTTAGCAGCTTACGAGTTGGAGCAGAAAATCAGACAAGTGAGAATTTTCATATAATCTATATTTATTTAATTTTTATGCAGTGAAACTTAACGCAACTAATAGTGGTCTTATTTAAGTATTATTCTATGTCTTGTAATCCAAAAAGTGTTATATTTCTTAAGGAGGTAGAATGAGTCTAAACGTTACAATTTTTCCATGATTTCACGATGTACGTTTTGGATCATTCAAAATTAAAGTGCTATTTGAGTTATAATACGACACTACAAAATGGATGAGCCCAATTTAGTACATTGAACACAGGAACCCGATATTTCATACAGCTCTATACCAGAGTATTCCACATTGCCTATTAAACAGTAGAAATATCAAAAAGTTATAATGGTTTTATGGTCAATGGCAGAAACGTTTTCGATCTGAGAAGTACTGAATTTGTGTAGGGCTCAAGCGCGTAGATGTCCAGTCTATCCACGGGCGAGTAAACCCTTGGTAAGAGTAGAGCTTAAGGTTACTAAGAGCGCCAACGAATTTTATTTATATTTTGTCAAATTTTTTCTCTCGTACTTTCCAGCTGGGACTAAGGTAGAATTAAGTACTATTATTCGCAAGTGCGTGTAAGTACGCACATTTATTTTTTCTTTGTAGCGATGCATTAATTCAATTTTGTGTTCCAAAGTCATTTTAGGGCGCTAGGAATTAATTTATTTTACTTCTATTCTACCGTAAAAATAGTTAGCAGCAAAATAATACAATACAAATATTGCAAAATTGTAAAACACCAGCCAAATGATTGTTAAAATTTCGAAACACAGATTGGTTCACTTAAGTTAAGCAGTGTAAATGTAATGAGCAACGTAGTAATAACAATAGCTCAAAAATGTGTTTCAAAAAATTTTCGTCCACATGAAAAACAGAATACACCCAGAAAAAATTTAGTTTGGCGTAAGACCCCACAAATACAAATTCGATGGTACTTAATCGCATGAGTGTAGGTTTTTAATTCACCAAAGCTCTTACTCACTGATGAAATGGTCTGCATCCCATTCGCCTCGGAGATTAATTTTATAGTTAGGCTTCACTACCGAGGCTACAGAAATGTACGAAAGCTATGTATGCCGTGGGTGGGTGGCCAGACATGCTTTGAGCAGACACAGCAAAAACAAGAGTAAAACCTGGCATCCAAATAATGCACGACGAAGTTTGTAAACCATCTTCACCAGCGCTAACTCACATAAGCTATTTTATAACACGGCGGAAAATCACATTTCTTGTTGTTTCTTTCTGCACATTGGCCATAATCATAAATATAACTTAAAACATTTTTTTTTTTTTACAAAAAAAATGTTTCGGGAAATTGCGAGAGAAAAAAAAATTAAATAAATATGTAAAGACTTACACGTAGTGTTTGCCACCTGCGCTCCACCCCGGGGTTCGATTCTCGTAAGGATGGTGGAGCACACACACCTAGTCCCTTCCGGCCGGTACAGCGACCAGCAGTTGACTGACCCACGCCAATTAATAATTGCCATCGGTTACTTAGTANAGTCCCTTCCGGCCGGTACAGCGACCAGCAGTTGACTGACCCACGCCAATTAATAATTGCCATCGGTTACTTAGTAAGCCTCCACTCTCACCACTATTTTTCATTCGCAAGTTCACAAAAATGGTTTCCAATATGCCTGCCCCATGTACTGTTCTGGGATCTAAAGTACAAGTATTTGACACTCGTAAGGTTTGTTCTACTCTGGCGAGGAACAAAACGAATTTCTTTAGGGAAGAGTTTGGCATAGGGGAAATTTACGCCGCAAGGTGCGCTGGTGTTCCAAAGAGGCCGCTTTTAAATTGACGATAAATTTAGTGGAGTGGAGATATTTGGGCGGCTCTAAAGTCTCGACTTCACCACTTTTGCTGTNTTTAAAATGACGATAAATTTAGTGGAGTGGAGATATTTGGGCGGCTCTAAAGTCTCGACTTCACCACTTTTGCTGAAGTTCTTAGTTTCCGTGTCATAATTACAACTTCATAGTAGTTCCTAACCATTCAAGAGTATATAAAATTTAATATGAGCTATATATATATAATATTCAATATTAATATATTTAATATTATAATGTTTAATAAATTGTTTAATATTTTTGTGCGTAATTTTTATTGAGTGTTATCTACTTGCTGTAAAAAGTAAGGAATATATTTACATTTTATCAATAAGTTCCTGCCTTTTTGTAAGCAGGAAATAACACACAGTGAAAATGAGATACGGAAGTATTAAACAGTTAGTAAATTGTAAATTTTCTATAATCAAACATTTACAATAATAATACCCCTGAAACTGAAGTTATGACACGAAAGTGAAGTGAGATAAGAATAGAGCAGTACCGGAATGCAAGGACAGGGGAAACGGGAGATCCTCGAGAAAACCCACCGGTAAGCGGAATCGTCCGGCACGATTCCCACACAGGAAAATCCGGGAGCGTCTCCGCCGGGAATCGAACCCGGTTCGCTTAGGTGGGAGGCGAGTAGTCTAACCAGTTAACATCGCGACCCCACGGTAAATGAATAAATTATATTTAATTGTGCATAAAAGTTCGTGTTTGGCTGAAGTTGTGATATACAGTATATGTGCCCCAGCCAACATTTTCTCAACTTTATTCATCTCTCTCCAATGGCGTTTACAAGATCAATAAGTAAGAATACAAGTGTGTTTGGCATTGTGCATTCATGAACAAACGTATTTCGATGGAAAAACGTTACGAATTTAAGTGCGAAATAAATATAACTGTCATCGAAAGGAACTTTGTTATGTTCTCATTTCCCTTAAGTAAACTGCGCAGGGAATCCTTACAAATAATATTTTTAACCATCTCCACGATTTTTTTTTCCAATTCAGTTGTCGTATTTGAATAAAGTAATTGTGTAAGCAAATGTTTTGCTAAATCCAGTTTTACGACGGAATATTAAACTACATGTGGACATAAATCATTATATTTCCGCTCTGGTGCGAAGAAAAAAGTTTATTCTTTACGTAGGTTCTAACAATACAAATTTGAAGATATTAAGAATTATATTTATTTTATGAAAATTGCAATTACCTCATTTACTTACATTTACGGAAAAATCAGATACATATGCGACACAAGTGCACCCTGGTGGCGAAAATATTGAGTTACCACACTAAAAGCATCGAGTTTTCTAACCTGAGTTGAATAAACTTGAACACTAGTTATAATATTGTATATACCGGCAGGGTTCGCATCACGATGTTGTGTGTTCCAGATAGGACAGGAGGATGGCAACGGCCTTGAGAAGATTTGCTACGCTCCTCTCGTCCTGAAAGGGAAACCAGAAGTAATAAACTGCACAGCACAAAGCATCTGGGGATACTTAAACTACGATTTATCGTATCTGAACGGCAACACCACCAACTACCTTGACCGACTTCTCACATGCATGAAGTAAGCATTGAATATTTAAGGCTGTTCAAGTTCCTAAAATACTTTTTTTTTCTATGCTTTGAAGAAGATATTCCATGTATTTATGACATAACATCAATGAAAATTTGATAAAAATGCCAATTCAGTTTCAAAAAATCTTTCGGCTTCGCTTTAGCACAGTTTAGTAGTTTACGTTACATTTAAAACAAAATTTAAAAAAACTTATACTTTTTTTTTTTAAGTTGTAGGAACACCACGAAGAAATTCCTTTGAAATCTGACACTTTGTTCGCCTTCGACTTGGGTTTTACTTCTAACGATTTTTAATTTAAATTTTATTGTAAATCTTTAAATAAAATTATGGGCGAACGACACGAATTTCCCTGCAATTTCCTTATGCTATTCTAATAACATTAAGAGTTAATTTGAACTGTAACCAAGCATCTTGAATACGGAAAATTTGGAAATTTGTATGACAAAGCAAGTAAATTAAACAATTCCGTAACTCTCTTAATTAATTTTTCGTTAATATTGTATTAGAATACTGTTGATGTAATTACCCCAGAATTATAAAATAAGCTCATTTTTTTCTGGCTTTTGAAGGCTACTTATGCGGTTTACAATGAACGTGTTTGGTAATGCTCTAGCATACCTGCCTCGTATTCAGGAGGATGCGTGTTGGGTTTGATTCCAGCCGCCTGTACTAGGGTGACTTTCCAAATGAATTTTTTATTTCCATTTTAGTCAAATGCCGCTACAGTTGCTTAGTACGAACACCTCTAATTCCTTCCCCGTTAGACTGAGTATCTGATTAGCCTCGCTGAATGAAACGAAGTTGACTAACGTAAGTTTAACAGGTTTGTTATAAAAATGGAGTACAGGAAGTTTGCGGTTGGAAAAAAATACGCTTTTAAAAGCAACCTTCAAAGAATTCTGCCTGTGATGCATATACTGTATTTTAACGCACGCACAGCTAGGCTAGTGAGTTGCCAATTAAGCTGACGTCGATTTATGTAGGAAAAGTAGCGTCATGACTTAAAGTCGTATTTAAAGTGTAATTTTTAAATTTGTGAATATTGAATTTAATTTTGGTTCTGTTTGTTTTGTGCACGTGAGAACTATTCGGACACAGAAATCAATCGATTGGATCCGTGAAATGGTTAGACTACAAAACTGAAAGTAAAATTCTTGCAGATTCTTAGAAACGCTTAATTAACGGCGAACAGCCCATAAGTAATCCTCATAGAGTGAAACCTCGCTTATCCGGTCCTCGTTAATCTCAATTTTGGATTGCCGGCACTGTAATATTTTGTTCAGCAATTAAATTAATTCGCTCTGTTGTGAAGACCGCTGCCCTTTCTACTCGATGAGAGCAAACTCTTGTGCACATGATCTGCCGAATTCATGGTCATGAATATTTTGCACAAAAGTACTTGATTACCACCACCCATTTTAACAGTATTATGTGCATTGAACTAAAACTAATTTTGGGTACGAAGTGTTTTATAATAAAATACCCACAATGTTACGTGTATGGCATGTTATTTAAATGGTGGCACTGTATTAAATGTTATGTCCCCAACTTCCGGATTATCGTACTTTCTGTCCCAATTAGTCCGGATAATCGAGGTTCTATAATGACAATTTCTGTAAAAACTTCAAGGGAACAACATTTTTGAAGTTGGTAATAATAAGATTTGTATTAACAGGTGTTTCCGATGGTTGTAAAACATCTCAAAAAATTTATATTTTGACTTTGTTATCACTTAGCATATTGAAAAATAATNCAGTTTAGTAGTTTACGTTACATTTAAAACAAAATTTAAAAAAACTTATACTTTTTTTTTTTAAGTTGTAGGAACGCCACGATGAAATTCCTTTGAAATCTGACACTTTGTTCGCCTTCGACTTGGGTTTTACTTCTAACGATTTTTAATTTAAATTTTATTGTAAATCTTTAAATAAAATTATGGGCGAACGACACGAATTTCCCTGCAATTTCCTTATGCTATCCTAATAACATTAAGAGTTAATTTGAACTGTAACCAAGCATCTTGAATACGGAAAATTTTGAAATTTGTATGACAAANCTAATAACATTAAGAGTTAATTTGAACTGTAACCAAGCATCTTGAATACGGAAAATTTTGAAATTTGTATGACAAAGCAAGTAAATTAAACAATTCCGTAACTCTCTTAATTAATTTTTCGTTAATATTGTATTAGAATACTGTTGATGTAATTACCCCAGAATTATAAAATAAGCTCATTTTTTTCTGGCTTTTGAAGGCTACTTATGCGGTTTACAATGAACGTGTTTGGTAATGCTCTAGCATACCTGCCTCGTATTCAGGAGGATGCGTGTTGGGTTTGATTCCAGCCGCCTGTACTAGGGTGACTTTCCAAATGAATTTTTTATTTCCATTTTAGTCAAATGCCGCTACAGTTGCTTAGTACGAACACCTCTAATTCCTTCCCCGTTAGACTGAGTATCTGATTAGCCTCGCTGAATGAAACGAAGTTGACTAACGAAAGTTTAACAGGTTTGTTATAAAAATGGAGTACAGGAAGTTTGCGGTTGGAAAAAAATACGCTTTTAAAAGCAACCTTCAAAGAATTCTGANGTTATAAAAATGGAGTACAGGAAGTTTGCGGTTGGAAAAAAATACGCTTTTAAAAGCAACCTTCAAAGAATTCTGCCTGTGATGCATATACTGTATTTTAACGCACGCACAGCTAGGATAGTGAGTTGCCAATTAAGCTGACGTCGATTTATGTAGGAAAAGTAGCGTCATGACTTAAAGTCCTATTTAAAGTGTAATTTTTAAATTTGTGAATATTGAATTTAATTTTGGTTCTGTTTGTTTTGTGCACGTANAAGTCCTATTTAAAGTGTAATTTTTAAATTTGTGAATATTGAATTTAATTTTGGTTCTGTTTGTTTTGTGCACGTAAGAACTATTCGGACACAGAAATCAATCGATCGGATCCGTGAAATGGTTAGACTACAAAACTGAAAGTAAAATTCTTGCAGATTCTTAGAAACGCTTAATTAACGGCGAACAGCCCATAAGTAATCCTCATAGAGTGAAACCTCGCTTATCCGGTCCTCGTTAATCTCAATTTTGGATTGCCGGCACTGTAATATTTTGTTCAGCAATTAAATTAATTCGCTCTGTTGTGAAGACCGCTGCCCTTTCTACTCGATGAGAGCAAACTCTTGTGCACATGATCTGCCGAATTCATGGTCATGAATATTTTGCACAAAAGTACTTGATTACCACCACCCATTTTAACAGTATTATGTGCATTGAACTAAAACTAATTTTGGGTACGAAGTGTTTTATAATAAAATACCCACAATGTTACGTGTATGGCATGTTATTTAAATGGCGGCACTGTATTAAATGTTATGTCCCCAACTTNTAATAAAATACCCACAATGTTACGTGTATGGCATGTTATTTAAATGGCGGCACTGTATTAAATGTTATGTCCCCAACTTACGGATTATTGTACTTTCTGTCCCAATTAGTCCGGATAATCGAGGTTCTATAATGACAATTTCTGTTAAAACTTCAAGGGAACAACATTTTTGAAGTTGGTAATAATAAGATTTGTATTAACAGATGTTTCCGATGGTTGTAAAACATCTCAAAAACTTTATATTTTGACTTTGTTATCACTTAGCATATTGAAAAATAATNTGTTTCCGATGGTTGTAAAACATCTCAAAAACTTTATATTTTGACTTTGTTATCACTTAGCATATTGAAAAATAATACATTCTTACTATCACTATCATAACTTATTATCACCAATGGATTTGACATTACATTGTAATACAACTTAAATATTTTTTTCTAAGCATACAAATTAACATTAAATTCTCTATCTCAACCAAGGGGAATGAATACAACTTTGTTTTAAAGATGGTTTTTATTAAAAAGGTTTAATTGTAATCCATTTTTCGTAAATTTTGAGTAATAGACCCCTTACAGTACCCTAATTTAATGTGTAAAGCTGGTTCACGGTTTAATAAAGAGTTTCGAAGTCAAAACTCTTGGAAAATCCCTATCCCTAATTGTAACCTTTTAAACATAAACTGGAGTACTAGTATTACAGTTGTCAGCGAGCTGGAGAAAATAAGTTGTGTGCTTAAACGTCTTTATTAAAATTGTTAAGTTAGTTTCTTCCTTTTAATTTTTAAGAAATAATTGACGCAAAATTGTTTTAGGGAATGCTTTCACAGTATCATTCTATCAATCATGAGATATTATGTGCGTTAGACCAATGGCTGATTTTTTAATTTCTGCTGCGAAAAAATACACACAGTGCTGAAAAAAAGAATTTAAGCAGGTTTTGAAAGCGTTTAGTTAACTTTGAGATAACAATAAACCAGATTTTGTAGAGCAAATTTCTTACGAAACAAATAATTTGTTTGACTCTAAAACATATGACACAGTTATTAAAAGTGCATATAGTTTTAGTAAAGTAAATGAAACCAGTAACGTTAGCCTATTGTTTATAAGAGACACACACGGAAATGCTGGCTAGGTTCTGTGAACACATTTCCTGTGGGGCATGATGAGAAATGTGTTGAAGTGATCTGCGACGTGGTGTCAACTGGAAAGAGCTGAGTACGTCATGGCGGTGCTGTTACAGGAGCAGTTACGACTCGAAGTGTCTGGTGCCCTACGGCGGCGTTGTAGAGCCAGGAGTCACTCTCGGCGGCTACCTGAAGCTAGGAGGAACCTTCGACTACAACCTGGCGACGGGACTGTCTCTCACTTTTCTCGTCAACAACTACGCGAATAAGTCCAAACTAGAGCCAGCCAAGCTGTGGGAGCAAAGGTAATGGAACAAGCCTGAACAATCCTTTACTTCAAAGTCTAGCCAAGCAAGACCAGTGGTTCCCAACAGGCACACTACTTTGACGTAAGACGTGCTAGATTGCTGCAAAACTTTAGATTTTAAGATATTGCTGGTAAATATAATTAAAATAATTACTCTCAATATTAATTTTAAATAAAGAGAAAACTGTTCAAGAGCATAAACAAACTTTTCACATTAACATATTTCCGTTTATAAAATGGAGAACTTGAGTTTTTGTTTCAGCAGTGTTGCCAACTTGCACGTCAGTGTATCTATAGGAGTGACTCACTATAACGGGTAGCAAAGGCGTGTGGTGAAGNCAGTGTTGCCAACTTGCACGTCAGTGTATCTATAGGAGTGACTCACTATAACGGGTAGCAAAGGCGTGTGGTGAAGTGTTGCAAGGTAAGCTGGTGCTTGCTCTCTTCATTGCATTCTCGGTGCACGCGGCAGGAGCCAGTAACCACCGTGCAGCCTGGGGAGACTGACTGCATTCCGACCACTCACAAGCGAGCAGCAAGGGACCCATTACACGCGTCCTGTGGCCTCAGCTGCCGAGCTACGTTTTAGTGGTGGAAGTGTAAACTAGCAAGCAACACAGTACAGCACACAGCTAACACCAGCTTACTTTGCAACCGTTTGCCACACGCCACTAACGGATAGTGTGCGAAAACGAAAAAAATTATAATAAAGGNACCAGCTTACTTTGCAACCGTTTGCCACACGCCACTAACGGATAGTGTGCGAAAACGAAAAAAATTATAATAAAGGTTGAGAAACAATGCATTACATTAACTGCTTGTAGTTCGAATGTTTCCATAAACAAGTTTATCGAAAATATCGTATGAGTAAAATTCTTTAACGTGTTGTGGACAGGTTCATATCCTTCATGAAGAACTGGTCCGTGACGGAGATACCAGACTTCATGACCGTGGCCTTCTCGGCGGAGCGGTCCATCCAGGACGAGATCCAAAGGGAATCAGAGGCCGAGGTGTCGACTGTCGTCATCAGCTACCTGGTCATGTTCCTGTACATATCCCTGACACTGGGGCGTGTACGCTCCTTTAGGACCTTGCTGGTTGGTGGTCTTTCAAGTTGTCACTTACACTAAACTTTAGTACATGGAACAAAAAATCACGATAACTTGGACATTTCGTTAATAAGCTATGCTAATGATTTCACAGCGTAATTTACTGTTATCGTGAGTAATTATTTAATGAAGTAATATAGTCTCTGAATTGCTAAATTTATCATTGAATTTTGCCAGTAAAAGTGCACCATTTATTAGAGGAACGGCTCATACATAAACTAACCTTTCATTCAGAGTGTATACAGCTGCGATGGTGAATTTTTATATTGTATCGTTACTTTCAATAAAAAGTAACTGTTATAATAAACTGTACAATTTAATTTGTAACTGGGTGCCAAATTGTTTTTGTTAACAGACGGACAGCAAAATCACCCTAGGAGTTGGAGGAATCGTGATCGTACTGATAGCTGTGCTGTGCTCCATTGGCATGTTGGGATATGTTGGTATCGTGACGACCCTACTTACCATTGAGGTAATAAATAAACCCCTCGAGTCATATAAATACAACTTTTTCGTGGAAAAAGGATAATATTGTGATAGAAGTGATGGAAAACACTTTGAAATAAGTGTACACTGTAACCAACCCAGATAGCCTAACCGACTTGATTCAAGATTGAATAAAGTTTGTCATGCTAAGTGAGCAAGCTTGTATTAAGCTTGAATTAAGCTAATTAGTAAACCTTCATCAAAATCACAGAAAGTTTAATTTGTAAAATTTGTTGCAAACTTGTCTTGGAAATCTGCAAGCGCAATTCAAGCCACCTGTAAGCTAGCCATTTACAAGTATGTGCCAGTCATTTGGAATTTGGCCCGGCGCAAGTTTGAATTACGCTTCACATGACAAGTTTGTCTGGCAAAGTAAATTAAAACCTTACATGCTATCTGCGAAACTACTGGAGAACTTGCAGATACCTTTAATAATAGTGTTATCAGTGTTACAAAGTTACTGTATCATTGCTATACCTTTGCACCTTGAAATCCAGGAACAAGAGGGAGGGGGNGGTGCATATCTAGACTTTAGAGTCATGGAACGGTAGGGTGTCATTGTCTCATATAAATTTTAGGAAGAAATATTAAATTAACGAAGTAAAATAAATATTCTAAACAACTGTCATATTATTTGATTTCACTTTTGAAACATTCACAGGGCAAATTCATGTCATTGCGAGGGGGTTGGGAGTGGGGTAGTGTTTCCTGTGTGCCCCCTCCTTTTCCCCACCTTCTGGATCCGTTCCAGGCCAGGGAACTGCGTGAAGAGAATTAATTATGAGTGCTGAATATTTTTGTAATGTGTTTTGATGAGAGAGTGGATCAGCGGCTACTGGTGAACTGTGGCAAGGTAATCTGTGTTTTGCTCTGTGCTATACCTAATAGTTTTCTGGTTTACTCATCGGCCACTTAAACGTAGTAGTGCAGTCGACGTCACAGCACGTGTGTAATGGGTGCCTCTCCACTCTCTCGTGAGTGGCCGCAATACATTCCGTTTCTCCCGGCTCCACTCTGATTACTGGTTTCTGCTGCGTGCGCCAAGTGTGTATAGTACTGAGCAAGCGTCAGCTTGCCTTGCAACACTTCACCACACGCCACTGGAGTGGATGGCTAGCACAGTCCATGTGGTGATGTAGGTGGTGCCGTTCCTAACGCTCGCGGTCGGCGTCGACAACATATTCATCATGGTGCAGACGCACCAGCGGGAGGGCAGGCGGCCGGGGGAGTCCCACGCCGAGCACGTAGGCCGCACTCTAGGCAAGGTTGGTCCCAGCATGCTGCTCACCAGCCTCTCCGAGTGCGCCTGCTTCGGCATCGGTGAGTACACAAACTCCTCTCCCTCCTAGCTGCAAGCCCATGCTGTACGGTTGTACACGTAAAAGGCTTGTGAGGTCCGTCTGCCTAGTGCTTGAACTGCGTTGCAGCGTGTTTGAAAAATGCTATTTTTGACGAGACTATTAAATGTGCTTCCAATAGGTTTCCCTGCGAAAAGAAAGACGATAACGGAATGGTACTTTCAAGACTTTACGCACATTAGAAACATTATTTTCATTCCCTCTAACTTAGCTAAAAACGGCTTTTTCATACTGCTGTATCACAAAATCTATGAATCGGATACATGCGAAACGACGATAGAGGAATGCATTGGACTTTGCTACAAAGTCGCATCCAGTGAAATTATAGGGTCACCGCTTAAAGTCACGTTCAGGCGAGTACGCGACGGAAAGGCTGCACGCCAGTTGTTCGCCTTGCTCGTAGAGTCGATACAGCTTAACTTACGCCGGTCGGCGTCACCCATAGTGCTCCATTGATTTTTGCTTCACTCACACAAACTTACCCCTCACTAGGCGGGGTCCCGCCTGCCCGCATCGTTTTTCTCTTTTTTTGGCCGAGAAGTGCGAGAGCTATAAGTGTTACACTGGCACGCGCTACAAGCGCACCATCGTCGCTACACGCAGGGCTCTAAACTGGCGTGCAGTGTTCTCGTTGTGCTGCGTGTACCTATGGAACTTTCAGCGGTGGCCCATTGTTTTATTGATGGAAAGTCTGTAGCAAAGTTAAAAGCTCCTATCGTAGTTTGGCTAGTGTCCGGCTAGTATGTTTTAAGATACGGCAGTCTGAAAAATCCATGTTTAGCCTACTTCCCGAAGGAAAGATAGGTTTATGCAATCACCTGGTTGTCTGTCCGTTAATAGAATCTAACCAAACTAGATCCACAGATAATATTTTGTAAGTACATCATACTTTTATAATTTTCAATCACGCCAGGTACTTATTTTCAAAATGTCTGACATTTTAAAATTTAGATCATTTTGTTATTTTTTGGGAACCAATCATCCAACTTAAACCAAATTTGGAACATTAACAGTGCATTATATAAGATAACTTAGAAAGACATAATTGTATTAATCCGCCATGTTGGAAGGTAGTACAAATTGAAAAATAATACAGCTTTTCTATTATATCTCGGGAACCATTTAACCTATTTAAACCAAATTTGATATGGTGTATGATGTAAGTATTGAATTAGGAAACCTCTAAAGTTATTGTTAGGCCATTTTGTAAGCTCATGTAAATCGGAAAAATAAATCTCTTACGCTAGGTATATCTCGGGAACCATTTCACAGATTTTAACCAAATTTCGTATGTTGGCAGTGCATGATATAAGCATTGAATTTAGAAACAATAATATTATTAGGCTGCCATTTTGGAAGATAGTTCACATTGAAAAAATATACCTTCTATTTTATATCTCGGGAACTACTTAACCAACTTAAACCAAATTTGGTACGTTGGCAAAGCACGATGTACGAATTAAATAGTGATAATTATATTAACCGGCCATTTTGAAGGATATTGCAATATGAAAAATAAAGTTTTTATTTTATATCTCGGTAACTACTCAACCGATTCCTGCCAAATTTGGCATGTATGTAATACGTACTATTGTAGGTCATGTTCGTATGCATTTTAAATGGATAACGTACTTACATTTAAAATGGCGGCTATATAAACATTTTAGGTTTATTTGCATTATCTACCATACCATTTGTCCAATTCCAACCAAACTTGTTATACTGAAATTATATTTTACAAGCATCAAAAGTGTCAATGCATAGCCTCTTTTGTATGCCATTTTGTATTATAGTGCAACATGAAAATAAAATTGTAATGTTATATGTGAGGAAAGAATCAACCGATTCTTACCAAAATGGCACTCAAGTAATTCTACAGTAGGTCATGTAAACTGACATGTTTTAACGTGTCAGACAATTATTTTCAAAATGGCGGACAGATAAGCAATTAAAAATATTATGATATATCTACGAAACCATGCAAACAATTTCAACTCAACTTTGTTTACCGGCAGTAGCTATTACAATCATAAAATTTGTTTACCTTGAGCCTGTTTTCCCCCTATTTTGTAAGATAGTGCCCCTCGAATAAGTAAAGTTTTGTTCCTATCTCGGGAAACAATCGACCAATTTCTTCCAAATTTGGCAAACAGGTAATACTGTAGTAAACCATATAAATTGATAAGCTATGTTTTAAGAGGGTCAGGCTCTTATTTTCAAAATAGCGCCCATATAAACATTTAAGCATAACATGCTCTATTTACGCAACAATGTAACCAATTTCAACCTAACTTTGTATGCTGACAGTATCTCTGCAAGCATCAAATAAGTGAATATATAAACTCATTTTCCCGCCATTTTGTAAGATAGCACCACATGAAAAATTAAGTTTTCGTGCCCTATCTCAGGTATCTATTAACTGATACCCACCAAATTAAGGCGAAAAGTTATACGTTTGTTGTGCATCTAAATTTATATGACTTGAAAAGATAGTAACATATTTTCCAAAATGACATCAATGTCAATATTTTATGTAAGTATGCCACATGCCCTAAACAATTTCAACCGACTTAATATGTAACAGTAGGTATCTATGACAAACATTGAATATGCAAATAAATCTCCTTTTTTTCTCCAGTAATGAAAATACCACCACATGAGAAAATTGAGCGTTTTTGTCGTATGTCCAGGACCAGTCGACCGATTCCCATAGAACTTTTCACACTATTGGTGCTACAATAGGCCAGGTTTAAAATGTGTCTGGCTTTACTTACAGAAGGTCTATGGCTGCAATATAAATAATTTAGTTAAGTTTATAATTTTTCTATTAAATAATTTTACCAATTTCAATTAAACTTTGTACAACGAGAGTATCCATTAGAAGCATCAAACATGCTTATTGAGATCATATTTTGCAACCTTTCTGTAAGAGTGTGCCGGGTGATAAATGCATTATTTATGCCATATCTCGGAACTAATCATATAATTCCCACCAAATGTTTCACACAAGTAGTACTGCAATGGACCTGTATGCTTACATAATTCAAGTTGGTCCGGCTTTTTTTTTTTTCCAGAATGGTGCAATATATTTTAATTAGATAAGTTTATCATATATATTAAATAATTTGATATATTTCAGTAACTAGTAGAAGCATAAGATATGCCTATACAGAGCCTATTGTAGGATGTTTTTTACGATTGTGCCAAATGATAAACTAAAGCTTTTATGCCATATTTCGGGAACCAATCAAGCTACTTCCACAACATTCTGCACATAAGTAGAGTTACGGTACGTCATGAAAACTTGAATGATTTAAGTAACTCACACACTTGTTTTCAAAATTATGTACCTGTAAATATTTGAAGTTGATAATCCTATTATACCAATACTTTAAACTGATTACTATCGAAGTTGATGTTCCGAATCCTACCTCCGTGATGTAGTTGTTTGCACACCAGATTATGGTACGTGGCGTTCTTTGTTCGAGTCCCGGGTAAGGCTCGTATGTATTTGTAATTGTCTCACCAGTATTGCATTTGTTTCTGACTGCATCTCTAATGATATTGCTATCAGTGAGACGTCAAGACCCACCTACCATCTACGCTTTTAATAACTTTTATAAAAATTATTAGCATCCATGTAAATGAAAGTAGGCTCATTAGTTATATTGACAAATTATTAACTATATTGGAGAGATCCAAAATATTATTTACAGCATGCGTGGTAACTTTATGTATCATTCCTTCCTCGTCTGGGGTATGGTGTCTTCTCGTAGGCTAACATACTGGGGACACGTTTAATAATTTCGTAAAAAAAACCAGGATTTCAAACACACTGCAACGCAGTTCGTTCAAGCGCCAGGAAGGCGGAACCCTTTAGTCTCCTAGGCACACGCAGCACGAGAACACTGTGCGCCAGTTCAGATCCTTGCGCGCTTAGTGGCGATGGCGCACTTGATACGCCTAACAGTGTAACCCTTTTCACTCCCGCGCTTCTCGGCCTCAAATTCGGAAAATTACTCCAGGTAGGCGGGTCCGTTATAGCTGTTCCAGAGCCAATTATTTTCTATCTTTTAAGCATATGTAATGGTTTTCTGACATATCAATAAATACCAAATCATTGAAAAATATATTTATTTATGTTTTTTTTAGTGTAAATCTAGTTGTTTTAACTTAAAATATTTATTCGTACGAGTCTCGAAAAAAAAAAGTTTATTTTCAGCCAAAGTTTTTTTGAAGTCAAAAGAGTGGTTTGAAATCCAACACTTGGTTCACCTACGGTAAAGCTATTTAAACTTTAAATTCTGTTCCGAAAGTTTAAAATGAAATACGGACGAACCGCAAAACTAATTTTAATGAAATATTATATTCTTCATAACATTATAAGAACATATAAAATTGTTTTGGCCTGCATCTTAACGCATTGCTTTTGTTCAATTTTGAGATTTATACAAAAATAAATATTAAATTGAAAATTACTACATTTTGTTTTACCGAGCGAGGTGGTAACACACTGGACTCGCATTCGGGAAAACCTGGGTTAAAACCCCGGTCAGGCCATCCTGATTTCGGTTTTCCATGGCTTCCCGAAATCAGGCGAATGCTGGGTTGGGTCCTAAACAAAGGTCATGTCCCATTCCTTCCCCAATCCTTATTTCCTTACCAACTTGCCCGTCTCTAATAACCACGCTGTCAGCGAGACGTTATGCCTACTACCTGCCTACACTTCGTCTCATTCATTTCTAAAATTAATTTTTCTCCATTATAATTTTTTTTTCTGATTATCACAATGAGTGTTCGAAATCCGCGTTTTTTACGAACCCACTAAATGTGTTCTCGTTATACCGATATACGAAAAGGGAACACACTTCAGACGATGGACGGATTATACTCATGCACATTATAAATGCTATTTCTGAGTACTCCGACATAGCTGATAAACATATATTTAATACTGCTGTATATCATAATATGCTGGTCGAAAACGTGCGAAACTGTTATATGGGCCTGCACTGAACTCTGCTTCAGGCTTCGCAGCAATACAATGACAGGCTCACTGCTTGAAGTCCCGTAGTTACGGCAGAACAACGTAAAAACTGCACGCCAGTTCAGCGCCTACTGCGCGTGGGAGTGATGGAGAACTATAGTCTATTCACGGTCCCTTCACACTAATTGAATATACACTTTGAGAAATTACCCGATATATGACATTTTTGGTTATTTTATAAATATGTCACATATCACAATGCTTGTGATAATGTTAAAAAATACCTTTGTTTTGGTTAAATTGAACATTTACTCACATTTTATCTATACAGTTTATTATTTCGTTTATAATTAATGTGAATAAACACAATGAGAAATATGTATGTTGGTAATGCGTAGTAAGAAATAATTATTATGCAAAATATTATTAGTAGTGGACTTCCGAACCACCTGATAACTCGGTGCTTAGACTGGGCGCAAACATTCACATGGCCGTTCTCCTCGTTACACGAGCGTGACTCAGCGATCTTGGCCACTGAAGACTTTATGATAGAACCTTTAAAAATCATGTACGCCTGAACATGTGTACGCACGTTATATTTAAAAATTTGAACATGCCAGAAGTTTCCTGTCATTATGTATGCACGTAATTGATATTTCATGCCATTCTCTTATCAGGACCAAAGAAGCTCCATGTAATTTTGGAACAATGTTTATAGCTAGTAGTACGAACATCCTGTTAACAGAAAATTATCCCTACTGATCAGAGCCATGTCCTTCGACATGCAGGATGTGTGGTGTACAGCGGACTACCGATCATGGAAAACGTTTTGCCGAAGAGGCGGGATGGGAATGTGTATGTCAGGCATTCGCATGTCACACCACCGAACAAGATATGCCGTTTTGCCTAAAATCGAGTTTGGGATGCTAGGCTTCAGTTAGTTGTTAAAGTAATTTTATATTGTGATCTTTTAGTGAATGGTGCACGGGGGGTGAATGACTATATGGGGATTTTTGGACTTTCGCTATTGCGATGCAGATGTCTGTCATGGAAAAACAAGACTGAACACGAAAAAATACTTAAAAAAGACAATTAACTCATGGACGAGAAAATAAATACGTATACAACACTGGAAAATTATAAGAAGGAATAGAGTCAAATAAAAACAGGACAGCAACCAACTCCATATATTTTTTTTACGAGGCAGATGAAGGTTGGTTACTGTCAAGAAGAAATGTGTTGCACTGAAGTGAATTTATAATGGCATGTGCAAGGTAGTTCAATGGGAACGCGAGCAATGTCCCTGGCGTGGAGTGGAGAGACTTGGACGGCTCTTAACATCGTGGTCTTGAGATCCGATGAGGGTGAAGTGAGCTGAGCATGGAGCAGCACCGGAATGAAAAGGCGAGGGAAACGGGAGATCCCCGAGAAAACACGCCGACCAGCGGCATCGTCTGGCACGATTCCCACTTGCGGAAATCCGGGAGCGACCCCGTAGGGAATTGAAAGCGGTTCGCTTAGGTGTGAGGCGATTAGTCTAGCCACTACATCACCGCTGCCCCAATGTTCCTGGAAATTAACGTGAAAAACACAGCTACGGGTTATTAATGTATTAGGCCCCATTCCATGGCCATGGTATTTGTGTGCCACACAAAGGCGCCACGAGCATAGGGTTGCAGAGCTATCGTGGGGCGGGTCGTAAAACTAGCAACAAGAATGCTAGGAAAAATTTACGTGACCTTTTTTTTCTACTGTTTCTATTTACAATAGTGATAACGAATAAGTATGTACAGCTTGTGTTTTTGAGTTACAAATATTTATGACGAAGTGTCAGATATGACAGCCCTGAGGCAGGAACTGGTGATACTTTCCCGCAGCGAGTATTCGAATCTAAGCCGTTTAATTGGCGTCATGCTGCATCGGAAAGAGAGAGATAGAGAGAAAGATAGAGAGAGATAGAAAGAGAGAAGGAGATAGTTGGGGGTGGGAAGTGTCAATTAGACCATGTGCTTGACTGCGGACCTCTTTGACTCTCAACTTATGGGATCAACAAAACATCTATACTTCACTAAATTACTTCACTTGACGTAAAAAAGTGATATTAAATTAACCATGCTGATACCGCGATGGTCAAATTGACACCCAACATGGCTTATTAAAAATAACGTTTGTAGTTACAATCTTAAATCTACATATACCTACACATATTAGGCACACAGATCGTGCACATGGCGAATTTAGAGCAGTGGCATAGTCGGGCATTTTGATATGGGAAGGAACAGATGAGAATGTGAAAAGAGGATTAGCGAGGTTTGTCAAATACAGTAGGAAATTATGGATCACAAGCTAATGTGTATAAGAGTAAAATATTATAAATGATTGGGAAAAAACTGCAATAAGAAGAGAAACTATAAAATGAACAGATAGGAAGGAAAATAATATCTTACGTAATTATTACTGTATTAAGCATCACCGTACCCAAATTTGGTTATTAAATTAACTTACCTAATGGCTCATAACTCCCTTAAAATAAACACCGATTACGCGCAAATTAATCATAGTCATGAAATAGTTGTTACGAGCATGACTAAATACATATAGGCCAAAAAGATGAAGCAATACCAAATTCGTCACCAAAATCTCGGTTATCAAAACCTACATCAATATAACTGGTAATAACCGCCCAATAGGGCATTAATGATTTATTTTAACAGCAATACGGCCACAACATGGTCAGCTTTTATTTTATCAACACTGGGCAGGGTAAAAAAAAACACGTTCAAGTATGCGATTGCATTATGACTCTAGATATCTAAAGAAAATTTCAATCTCGAGAAACTGAGTGATTCGTAATAGGTCATTGTGATCACGTTCGCCACCATGCTCCATATGTTTTGCATGGAGATGTAATCATGAACACGAGCGCGCAGTATTTTTTTCAAAACCAACAGCCGCCGTAAATAATCGAACTTTCATGTGACCACGCCCAAGTTACGTATAATTTCTGAATATAACTGTGCAGTAAACCTGGTTAAAATCAAATAATCAAATCATATGTTTCATCCAAGATTGTCAGTGGTTAACTACCTAGTTATTACGTTAAAACAAGTTTCAGTAATCCCATTTTTGCTCAGTGAAATGTTACATATTGCTTTCCAATCTATTAATGTGCTTTGCAGTATTCCTGCCCAAAGGGTCTAACACAGTGACGGAATCTAAAGTACACTTTATGGATTACGTTTCCTTGAATGCTAGACACTCAGTATTTAACCTAAACATTTGCTACCCTTTATAGATATATAGCATAATGTGTTTCAACCCCTAAACTGTTCCAACAAATTCAGCCAAACATGTTTTAAGTTTGTAATTAAAAATGATATTTTGTATTGCGCTCACGGACTCACACGTATCAGTCGGCGGTATCAAATGTTCATTTTCCACGCATTTTCACATTTCCCCCTAAAATATCCACATGTTCCCCAGACGACAACCATGAAGTCGTGTTTCAGTGACGCGCGGCTTACTAGCCAAACCTGCATTTCTTATATGAAGTTTTTAAGACGGACATAGTTTTCTGTAGCAAGCAGAATGAGTAGATATCTGCAAACTGAAAGTTCTCGGCGGTAGATATGTGCTGAATGTAGATGCATCGAAAAAGAACTTGCAATTTAAATACTGTAAACACCCATGTAAGTGCCAATTTGACACCCATCCAAAGACAATACCAAAGTAGGTAGAAGTGTTTGACGAGAAATTGCAGTGAACATATTTTCTTGCGTGAACCGGGTAGTTTGGAAGAATGACAAATGGATGAGAAGTCTTCTCAAAATACACAATGAAACCGAATTAGTAGTGTTGGTCTGTACGACGCGACGGTTGAAATAAGCATTAACTGTGAATACTGGCAACAAATAAGAGATGAACAACAGCTACTGAACCAGTTGGAGGCAAAATGTGGGTTTGACCATGATTCATTGTCACACTGCAGAAGAAAGTGTGAGCAGGGATGCTAGACGGTCTTATTGTTTTCTTAGCGTGGACATGTTTCATTCAAGAGATACCATATTTTTGAGTAGAAACAAGAGTAATGTAAATAAAAATCGTTGCAGCTGTCAAATATTTTTTTTTTTTCATCTGCCTATATAATTACGTAGTACGAACACATCATAACGACAGTGGAAATAATTATTATTAAAGATTTGATTAATGAAACATTATACCTGACATTTCAGCACAAACTGTTTGANTTTTCTAGGCTTTTCCACGACAGTGGAAATAATTATTATTAAAGATTTGATTAATGAAACATTATACCTGACATTTCAGCACAAACTGTTTGANCATCTGCCTATATAATTACGTAGTACGAACACATCATAACGACATTAGTATAAATTCGCGTTTTAATCCACTTAGCCGTTTGGCCCTCCGGATTTCCTCCTATACTGTCTATTTATTCTTGTTTATTGTTTTATAAATATTTGTCTATTTCTATTTTCATTTATTTCGTTTATTGTATTCACAACTGCCAAGTGAACGTTTAATGCAAGCCCTTCAATATAGTTTTAATTTTGAAATTATTTAAAATTGTTTAAAATTAATGATAACCATCAATGGGTTATTAAACTATATAGTGCTGTTATTTATATTTACTTTTGCTCTGGCTTGGGAATCTCCAACAGGGGGGGTGGTGACTGTTAGCCTGGTATTCCAGTTACCACGGGGAGCCACGGGGAGGCCGTCACCCGAAGACCTTACCCCCCCTGTTCGTCAATTAAAAATTTTAAAATAATAAAATATTATATTAAAATATTAAATTCACAGTCGGCACACAGTGCCGCATGAGTCTAAAATAACATGACATTACATAACATAATATATAAAATATAAAACACTTTAAAATATTGATTATTAAAACTCTCCTGCTAGTATTAAAACCCATATCGTATTATAAGTCTAGGCTTTTCGCTTTTCTAGGCTTTTCCACGACAGTGGAAATAATTATTATTAAAGATTTGATTAATGAAACATTATACCTGACATTTCAGCACAAACTGTTTGATATTCCCGATATGGCTGCTCAAAATTTGCTTGCAAGGTGTTAACTCACGCACCTATCTTAACCTAACTTCGTACTGCGATTAAATGAGGTTATTGATTACAGTGTTTTCGTTCTTTTTGTCAGAAATCAAAGCAACAGCCCAGAGTTAACGTATTCGAACTATGACAGCCCATGATGTAACGAAGTGCTCCTCCACGACAGTGACTTATATTCTATGCATAATATCATTTACGACTCCATCTGACAGTATGTCAATAGTTTGTAAGGTTGGCTGATTTATGTTAAGGGAATAGTTTCTGGTATTTTTAATCCAATATAAATAAATAATTTTCATGACGTATGAAGCTCACTTGCTGTAGACACTTGGAATGAAACATATATTATTGAACACAAGGAATGTGTATTGACTGTTTCAGGGGCTTTATCGAACATGCCTGCCGTCCACACTTTTGCCTTATACGCCACATTGGCGCTGCTGTTCGACTTCCTATTCCAGATATCCTGTTTTGTAGCGCTCTTGACTTTGGATGACAAGAGGCAAGCGGTGAGTCTGCTATGTAATATTTCTTCATGTCTAAGTATTTTTATATGTGCACCACAGTGACGCAGTGGTTGGCCCACTTGTCTTGTAGGTTACAGTGCCATGTCGTGAATTGTTGCAAGGCATGCTGATGTTTGCTGTTTACTGTTCTTGGTAGTTTTATAATAACACATCAGCCACTTAAACGTAGTTTTGCGGCTTACGTTACAACACATGTGTAACAACTGCCTCGCAGCTTTCTCGTGGCTGGATCTAATACGTTCATTTTCTACCGGCTTCCGTAGTAGATAATGCCACATTTATTGATACACGACGGCATTCAAACAACGCTGTTAACCACGATCGTAATTAACTCTATAAACAAGAAATTACTAGTATAACTAAAAAGCCCACTTTCCTCTACACGAGTGCAAATAATTTTTAATGAAGTTATTTAAAGCTTATATGGCAGGTAAGGCCTTGACGTCTCGCTGACAGAAATATCATTAGAGATGAAACCAGAAACATAACAGTAGTGAGACAATTACAAATACACACGTTCCTTGCCCAGTACTCGAGCGCAGAAAGCCTCGTACCATAAGCTAGCATAAAACCAACTGCATTACGGAAGTACGAATCGGAGCATCAACTTCGGATGTAATCAGTCTAACGTTTTAAATGATAGGGTTGACTAACCTGAAATATTTACATTGCCGTCATTTTGAAAATTTTTGAAAACAAGTGTCAAAGCCACTTAAAACACGCAAGTTTACATGTCCTACAGTAGCGCTACTTGTGCGAAGAATTTGGTGCAAATAAGTAAATCCCACTTAAATAATATAAGTTTACATGTCCTTCTGTAGCACTAATGGTGTGCAAAAGTTTTTGGAAACTAGTTGAAAGGTTCCGGAAATATGTCAAAATTTTCAGTTTTCTCACCTGGCACTATTTCGCAAAAAAAAAAGTCGGCAAAAGGGGATCTCTGTATGCATACTTGATGCTTCTAATGAATACTGTTAGTATGCAAAACTTGGTTTAATTTTAATGAATTGTTTAATATATATAACATACTAATATAATTTATTTATATAAACGCAATTACAAAGAGGCCTGTCACACTTCAAACATGCTAGTTTGCATACTCTAGTATAGCATTACTTGCAAGAAAAATTGGTGGTAATAGGTTGATTGTTTTCCGAAATATGACACAGAAACTTAGTTTTCATGTGGGGCTATCTTACACACTGGCGGAGAACTGAGGCTCTGTTTAGACAAGTTTGATGTATGTATATAAAAGACACTGCCAGCCTACAAAGTTAAGTTGAAATTTGTTTCGTAGTTTCGTAGATTAAACATACTAAAATACTTACACAAACGCCATTTTTAGTGTCTGGTGTACTCAAAACACACCAGTTTATATGGCATTCTGTAGTACTACATGTTTGCCAAATTTGGTGGGAATCTGTTGGTTTTCCCAGTAGATATGGCACAAAAATTAAAATTGGTCAGGTAATGCTATCTTACAAACTGACGGACAAAAATACTGCGTGGACGAATATGAGGGTTGCAATTTATACCACCAGAAAACAAAATTAAGTTGGAATTAATCACATGATTTTGACGATATAGCAAATGCCTACTAAGCTAAGATAACTATATGGACAATACCTTGAAAATAAGTGTCTGGCTTACTTAAAACACACCAGTTTACATCACCTGCCGCAGTACAACTTGTTGCAAAATTTGATATGAATCGTTCTCTTGTTTCCCTGAGATATGACATACAAACTTTATTTATTCATGTGACACTAACTTACAAAAGGGTGGACAAAAGTGGTTATGTGTTGGCATACATGATACTTATAATATATACTTTCAACTTACAAAATTTGGTCGAAATTGGTCAATTGTTATGGTAGATAATCATGTTACATTTCAATAGAATCATAATATAATTAACACGTTGGGCGTTGGTTGTTACATTTCAGTAGAATCAGATGTGAAGAAATTATGTGGAATTAGCGAGCCGAAATTCATTTTACCAATTTTATTTTTCTATTAGTCTTCTCATTAAAAAAAATGCAATTATCACTTGATTATTAAAAAAAAAAAAAAAAAAAAAAAAATCCATAATTATTACTAGTTTTTCATTTTCTAGTTGCAAAAATTATATCAATTCTTCATCCTTCTCATCATTACATCAAAAAATTAAATTTTCTATTCAAATTATTTTTTATATTTCTTTTAATCTTATTAAAGCGTGTTGGTATAGTTCTACTAGAAAATATTATTCGATTTTACTTCGGCCTTGCTTATGTGGTTACCTGTCCTCCGATTGGCTGTCGTCTGATCACACCACATCTCTCCACCAATCAGCGATGGCGAAACGAGAGAAAATCAGGATAATTTTCTTTCGTGCTTTTGTTTAATAAATAATGAATACTTATACTCCTTAGGAAATAATGAATATTAACAATCAAAATTATAATACTGATTATCGTTTAGAAACAAATTAAAGATACTTACATATAATCTCTATGCCAGTAAACTATTAAATTAACCAAATATTATGCTGTATTTTGTTTAACGCATATAATAAAGCGTAATTTGGAAATTATATTAAATGAAGTGACAACATAAGCAAGTATTCCGTAATCATATATAATTAAAATATCTCTGACCAACGGTAAACATGAACCCTCAAAAACTGCAATGCTACAACCAAATAAACCTAAAATATTTGTATAGCCGCCATTTTGAAAATAAGTGCTTAATCAATTTAAATTACATGGACTACCATAGCATTACGTTCTTGCTAAATTTGATGAGAATTGGTTGATCAGTTTTCGATATATCACGTAAAAACTATTTTATATATGTTTCTATCTTCCAAAATGGCCGACCAACAACAATATCCATCCCTTAATACAATGCTTACATAATGAACTTACGAAAAACCAAATTTGGTTTAAATGGGATAATTGCTTCCCGAAATAGAACATGTCCGCCATTAAGAAAATAAACACCCGGAATGTTTGAAAACTTCAAAATTCATATGCCAGTTTGGTAAAATTCGGTTCACGCATTCAAAATTTTTAGGGTGGTGGGGGGACAAACACGCACAGACCATGACACACACACATACACGCACATACACACGGACAGGAAAGTGATATCGTAAGCCTTCCTTTCCCTAAGAAAGTAGACTGAAAAAGAGGATCCAATAAATTCACAGCAACCGCTTCGGCTGAACGCCATTTGTGTCGTAACCATCCTTATTTTAATCGAACCATTGAAAAGCCGCAGATTAACAAGTAGAAGATTGTTATAAAGAATGGCTTGTCGAAACCTAAATCAATCGACAACGTGTACAATTTCGGCGGATCTCCAGAAGCATGACGACGACAGTAACAGCACACTGTAACGCATCAGAACTCTCTTTAACACCGTCCTTCCTGCTCCACAGGCAAACCGTCTGGATCTGCTGTACATCAAGTCGCGTGCTAAGCCTGCTGAAGCGACGAGCTCAGAAGGGCTTATGTACAAGCTGTTTCGCGACTACTACGCCCCAACGCTGCTGAGACCGCTGGTTCGTCCGTGCGTGATCCTGCTGTTCTTCCTGTGGTTGTGCGCCAGCATAGTTCTCATTCCGCACTTGGACGCCGGTCTGGACCAGCATCTAGCTCTGCCGCAAGACTCCTTCGTCAACAAATATTTCCAGGTGTGAATTACATCAAGCAGAATTTCTCATTAATAATCCACAGTAACATTTTTTAAACGTTCAGGCCGTAAGGAAGAATTGCGACGGGCCCTTCCAAAGGTGCGCTATTCGTTATCGTTTAGCCGAATTTCTCGCAAATCAGATCTGTAACAATAGGATTTTATTAGACGCTATGAAAGGCTATGAATTAAACAACAGATGCCACTTTGTACTTTTTTCTTTCCCTTATAGTAACTGCGCAGTAAAACCCCAAAAATTCTGTTTTTTTTCTTTAGCAGTTTCCACAATTGTTTTACTGTGAATATATTTTATAGGATAAAAATAAAAAGTAGCTACTGTTGATATAGACTGTTCATGATTAACTGAGCACTTTTGAAACTAACCTTTGAGAAATGTCACTGTCCTTACAGGCATTAACAGGCACACTAAGTGCCGAGCTCCCAGTAAGGTAGGTACCAACAGAAGGAAAGAAGTTCCATTTATTAACATTGAGTTCAAAGTGCTAGGAAAACATTAGTGATTACTGAAATGATTTCTTTGTTTTCGGTTTTGTTTCTATGGATATAAGTGCAAGAACAAGAAAATTTGTGAAATATTAACTTTTCTAATAATTTCACATTTTCACTTGACCGACGCATGAATAAAGTGATCACGCCCATGTCAATATCAAATTTTACATATGGGGGAAGAATACACAACTTGCATACAAGTAGATCTTAAGCAGGGCTTTCAAAAATGGTCAATTTACCATGAAAAAACCTTTAATGGTTTTGTTTTCTGTTTAATGAAAAAAAAATGGTTTTTCCAGACCATTTATTTACTGAGATACGCATGTACGCGTAAACACTGATTTTACAGATAATATTTTACTAGGAAGTGCCGTCAAGGCTCAGTCTCATTTGCAATTTTGAATTTTCTATTAACAGTACCCGGCAAAAATTAAAAACCATTAGTACATTTGTTACAATACTCTCCTGTTTTAGAACTTTTGGTGCAATCTATGTTATACAATTTTCTTAAATTGTTTCTGTCAAAACACATATTATCATGATTAAATTATTGAAATCGGTCAAATAATTTGCAAGTTGTGACTTTAAAAACGATTACATAATTTTTGACGTGACAACGTCTTAAATTAGGTTGCGGCTGGGAGTCACTTATGAAAAAGTGTAACGNTACGAGGATCTTAATAAATTTGCAAACAAGTTTTATATTTTTATTAACTGAATTCACATTGCAAGGAATATTAGCTACAGAATTACCGAATTTGGAAACTAAATATGTTTCTTGCCAGCTGAGCTAGCGATGTGAGGTTTCCAGTGTTATTTGGTTATCTTTCCACTTAAAATATAACATTACAGGTTTGTTAGCGGTAATTCATAAACTCACCAATTATTGCCATCCATGTCGAGACATACAGTTGCAGTGGAAATTTCGTGCCATTGTACTGTATAAAACGGGGAGAGGTGGAGGGGAAGTGCATCACTGAACATAAAGTGGCAAATTGTTGGAATGAGGAAGTGCAACAAAACACATTGAGAAATTGCAGTCCATTTGGTCATTTCTAAGGCATGTTTATCGAACACAGTAAATTTTATTACAGTAGGGTGCATAATACACACGTGAAAACAATCTATTAAAAACACCAACAAGTATTCATATGCCACCGAATTATTAATAAAGTATTTAAAGACGTATAAAATGATCCCACAGTGTTTTACTATTTCTGATATTTATTTAAGTCCTATATCATTTAAAGTTGAAACTTTCATTTACATCATACGTGGTCCTAAACTTTTGATAGGCACTGTATGTGCCGTAACTCTATTTTCAATAGCATATCTAAATATTTCTTAACATACCACGTTTAAATTTTACAAAGGCCTTCAAATGTAGTCGCCAAATTTTATTCGCGCGTTATCTGGTAATTGTGACACGGCAAGCGCTATTGATAATTTAAAAAATTATGCTGCACTAATAACGGCCACCATTACTTGGCAAAAGTTCAGAATTTATGTTTATTTTACAGCTTAATGCATATTGCTAAAGAGGTATAGTTGTCGTTTCAAAATAAGTTTTCCTAGACAACTTAAATAGACTATAGGAACCAGTAATTCATTAGGGTGCGTGAGGCCAACCCTTAAAACTGCTCAAAAGCGAATTGTTTCTTCTAAATTTTGAGGATGTTTACGGTTTCGTGATACGGTATTGTTGACAACTTGATTAGAAATTCAAATTATTAAAAATATTCGGCATGTTTTTTAAAGCATACGTATGAGAATTTTAAATTAAGATCTTGATTCGTACAAATTTTAAAACGTTTTTCGAACACAAAGTTGTGTTTAAACCAAACTAGTGTGTTTACTGAAGTCACAGGCGGGAAGTGTTTAATTTTTGACTATTTTGACCTTAAATTTTATCTTAAAAGTTGAAATTGAAATATAGGCAAACCGCATAGCAAATTTCCAAGAAATGTCCTTCATGTCATTCCAATAATATGAACAATTATTTTGAGCTCTTGCAACGCATTACTTTTGTACCATTTTGAAACATGTAAAAAATTATATATAAGTATAAACTTTATATAACTCGTTAAATTCTTTTTTGAAAAGTCATTTTCTTCCATTGTTATACTTTCTCGGACTATTATTTCACATCACAATGAATTAATATGCCATATACTTAAAATTTGGAAAATAATTTTAACGTTTTGAACACTCTTAAGAAGGCGCGATAGGCTAATGTTGAAAAATGAAGGAAGGATAATCTTAAGTAACAGTTTCTGCCTACTTTGTGAGCAAATATTTTTACGAAATTATACATTTATTTTGGCGATATATCTTACGCCGCAATGAAAAGTGCAAATTTACAGCGTAAGAATAAGAAATATTTCAACAGTAATGCATCACGCTTGCAAAATATTTCCTCACGTAGTTAGCGAAAAAATATTATCGAAGATTCAGTTTCTTAGTTTTTCTATATTGGCTTCCTAAATTCTACAGATTCTTTTCTATCTGTTTAATGTTTTTTAATGTACCACTCCATCTTAAGTTTGTATTATTTCTCACTTCAGTAACCTTTTTATTCTTTATACACTTACTTAATTGGGTAGTTTAGGATAAAAAAAGTGGAAACAATAATATCTGTCTCTATATGACAAAAAAATTTTAATTTGTAATTTTATGTTTGCGGTGATTCAGCACAAATGCGCGCGTCATAGTGATATGTGGCTTCAGTTATCTCCAAACAGCAAGAGATTTACAATTGTGTTAATGATGCTCAGCCTAATCAACATTCACAGCATGCCAGTAATGACAGTGCTAGAATTTACATCAGAAGAGCTCGAACATTCGTTCTGGTTTAGGAACTAAAAGGATACAAAAGTTTCATTCTATATTCGCATACAGAAAATAAATCTTTCTCGTGCTGGTTTTTGTACTGAATTACAAAATTTTCCGTTTTCTTGCTGCTGTTCTTGCAGGCTTAACTCATTCAAGTCGTACGTAAGTTGTCATTTTTTACTCAACTGATATGTACGTCTGGTTAATGGAGTAACTTTTTATCAGAGCAGAGCCTTTATTTACTGTCGTACTGACTAAAAGACTGTTGAACGATAGCATTAAATTATCGACACGAACCTTTTAAGTTCGACGTATTTATAGTTTCTATGCATTTTACGATAATATTTCGAAAATTTGAGATATTACTTCACTTCAATCGTTGCACTTGCATTTAATTTTTCTGCAGAAACAGCACTCAAACAAATGCATTACTTGAAAGAGATTTTAAAAAATTTTGTTACTGAAAATTAACTATAAAAACACACACAGTGAATATATGCATGCATATTAACAATTTTGTTTATAATCGTGATAAAACATGCAATTTTGGTCCACCAATTTTTGCCCGTTTTTTTTTATTCTATCGTGAATCTGAACAAAGTAGACCTATTTCAGCTTCACTTTACATTAGTTACCCAGAATTACAAAAGTATTAACCTTTGCTAGTGCAAACCATCGTAAAAACAGAAACGTAAAAATAATTTTTCCATCTTTCATTTAATTTGTTTGACCAAACACTTCCTCGGAAAGTACACTCTATGCTTGCTAACTGCACTGTAATGCATCAACACCACAGCTGTAATACAAAAACCATTTCATATATATATATAATTCTTTATATGCATTTTATAGTTTGAAATGTTTAAGGGTCCTGCCTACCTAGCGCTTGAACCGCGCTGTAAAGTTTTGCAATACACGTTTTACCACGAAACTAATGTGCGTTCAATGTGCTGATATACAAAAAGAGCACGAGGCCTACTGAGTTCTTTCAAGACGTCACACACATTAGAAACATAATTTCAGAGCAATTCAGCATAGCAAAAAACTGATTTTTCAAAGCGCTTTTTTCAAAATATATTTTTTTCAATATATATTTTCAAAACATACGTGTCAGATACACATAAAAATTCTCGAGGGCTCTGCATTGAACCTTGCCACAGACCATACGTGCCAACTTACTTCAAGCAGGGAGTGATTTTAGTTTGAATTTCAACGTACCAAATTTCTCATAGGTATATATGAGGCCACAACACACGATTGTTTGGTTTCACAGTAAGAACTCCCTAATAGTATACTTAGACCGTGCGCTGATACAGCGCATTGCACGTACAGGAGGCGTGGCATTTTATTTAATTGGAAATGTCACCCCTACTGCTACATTATGTATTTTTCTTTAAATAAATGACAGCGTGTTGAAGCAGGCTGCACCAACAGTGAGAGAACCTATGAAAACAGTGTATAATGTATTCGCGGTATTTTCACTCTTTTTGAGCCAAAAATTTGAAAAACGTCCCATGTAGTATGAAGTGTTTGGTTGTTCCGTAAATATGTAATGTATCACAAGCGTTTTATACTTCTGTTGACATAAAAGTGTCTTACTTTTGGTTAAATTGAACTTTTAAATTTACGAATTACAATATTTCATTTATAGTTGATATGAATAAAAACAGAGAGAATGGTACTGGTAATTCCCAGTAAGAAATAGTTTTAATCCTAAAGNAAACAGAAACGTAAAAATAATTTTTCCATCTTTCATTTAATTTGTTTGACCAAACACTTCCTCGGAAAGTACACTCTATACTTGCTAACTGCACTGTAATGCATCAACACCACAGCTGTAATACAAAAACCATTTCATATATAACATTCTGTATATGTATTTTATAGTTTGAAATGCTTAAGGGTCCTGCCTACCTAGCGCTTGAACTGCGCTGTAAAGTTTTGCAATACACGTTTTACCACCAAACTAATGTGCGTTCAATGTGCTGATATACAAAAAGAGCACGAGGCCTACTGAGTTCTTTCAAGACGTCACATACATTAGAAACATCATTTCAGAGCAATCCAGCATAGCAAAAACAGATTTTTCAAAGCGCTTTTTTCAAAATATATTTTTTTTTCAATATATATTTTCAAAACACACGTGTCAGATACACATAAAAATTCTCGAGGGCTCTGCATTGAACCTTGCCACAGACCATACGTGCCAACTTACTTCAAGCAGGGAGTGATTTTAGTTTGAATTTCAACGTACCAAATTTCTCATAGGTATATATGAGGCCACAACACACGATTGTTTGGTTTCACAGTAAGAACTCCCTAATAGTATACTTCGACCATGCGTTGATACAGCGCATTGCGCGTACAGGAGACGTGGCATTTTATTTAATTGGAAATGTCACCCCTACTGCTACATTATGTATCTTTCTTTAAATAAATGACAGCGTGTTGAAGCAGGCTGCACCAACAGTGAGAGAACCTATGAAAACAGTGTATAATGTATTCGCGGTATTTTCACCCTTTTTGAGCCAAAAATTTGAAAAACGTCCCATGTAGTATGAAGTGTTTGGTTGTTCCGTAAATATGTAATGTATCACAAGCGTTTTATACTTCTGTTGACATAAAAGTGTCTTACTTTTGGTTAAATTGAACTTTTAAATTTACGAATTACAATATTTTATTTATAGTTGATATGAATAAAAACAGAGAGAATGGTACTGGTAATTCCCAGTAAGAAATAGTTTTAATCCTAAAGNATTTATAGTTGATATGAATAAAAACAGAGAGAATGGTACTGGTAATTCCCAGTAAGAAATAGTTTTAATCCTAAAGATTATTAAACTGAATGCTCACAAATGCGATTCGTTGTCATTAATTTTAGTGTAATTGTTTAAACTTAGTTAAATTTGAATTAATTAAACTTTGTTTGCATTATTGAGTGAATGAGTGAAAATATTTGAGCGGTTTTTAACAACGACGTCTTGAGAGCCGATGAGGGTGAAGTGAGGTGAGAATGGAGCAGCGCCGGAATGAAGGTGTGGGGGAAACGGGAGATTCCCGAGAAAATCCGCCGACTGGTGGCATCGTCCGGCACGATTCCCACTTGCGAAAATTTGGAGTGAACCGGCTGGGGATTGAACCCGGTTCGCCTTGGTGGGAGGCGAGCAGTCTAACCGCTCAGACACCGTGGCCCCATTTTTGCATTAGTAGGAGGAGGAATAGTGTGAAAGTAGAACTTTAGCAGGGCTTCATAAAAGTTGGAATATTCATGAATGGACTACAGGGATAAACGTGGTTCCTTGCAGTACATGGACGACTTGCTGTCGATGGGGCCACCGGTGTACTTCGTGGTGAAGGGCGACGTGAACTACAGCAACTATGATGTCCAGAACATGTTATGCGGCTCGACGGGCTGCAACGCCGACTCGCTGAGCGCCCAGCTCTATACGGCCTCCAAGCAGTCCTCGGAGTGAGTACCCCACACTATGGACCTGCAGCAGTTATTTCAGTCACTAGAAATATTTCACTGGATCTTCAGTTAATGAGCTGTTATCTACTGGCGGATTAGCGGAATGCACTGAGGTTTTACTGCCAGGCCAGTGCAGTTCGCTAGGAATCAGTAGAAATCACAGTTTATCAGCGAATAACAGCAACTAAAATAATAAGTAGTAATTTACTGATTCAAGTGCAGCAGTCTCAACGTATATACAGGGAAATTCGCTGATCTGTAGTAGTTTTAACTAATTCGATTTTTTAGATTTCGAAGTGCACCACGCTTCCTTTGCCACTGAAATACGCACGGGGGTTACTTGAAATGTTCTCTGCGTTACTACAGTTCTGGCGTACACACAATCGTAGCTTGTTTCACAATTTTTACTAAATAAGAGCTAAAAAAATCCTTAGGCAGGGTAGGTTGGCACTAATCTGAGNCGTAGCTTGTTTCACAATTTTTACTAAATAAGAGCTAAAAAAATCCTTAGGCAGGGTAGGTTGGCACTAATCTGAGCCGGTGGCCTTACACGAGGGACAGATATGTCGTTTAAACCATCTTGAATAATGGATGAGGTAAGACGAGATGGGGCTGGAGACACGACAGAATGAAGATGGGGGAAACGGGTGAACTCCGAGAAAATCCCCTACACCACGCGCAGGATTACCCCTCCCCTCCATCCAAAAATTTCCCGCCCACCGGGTCTTGGAATTGAACCGGTGAACTCAGAGCTTGGAGGCTATTTAGTAACCAAATCTCTACGCTGTGACGTAGTGTTTCTCGTCACATTTTTCATCTGTCTCCATTTCGGGTTTCACGTGACNTAACCAAATCTCTACGCTGTGACGTAGTGTTTCTCGTCACATTTTTCATCTGTCTCCATTTCGGGTTTCACGTGACATTGACGTCAAATTTTTACCTGTCATAAAGTGTTTTATTTTTCGTTTCGTGGTTCGTGAGACAGGATATTTGCGAGAGGCATAAAGAATCCTGCTCCAGTCAGNTTATTTTTCGTTTCGTGGTTCGTGAGACAGGATATTTGCGAGAGGCATAAAGAATCCTGCTCCAGTCAGCTTTCAGTGGATGAAGAAACACCAAAGATGCATCGCCTGTTCATGCCTCTACTTGTACAGCAGTAGTGCTGTGCTGGTTGCTGCATGCAAAAACTTAAGGGTATTTTATTGCACCAAACATAGTTAATGTCAGAATGGTTGGGATTGATTAGCGGCCCTGCCTACCAAGCCGGCAGCCACGAACTTGAAACGGGTAATCAACTTTAAACGAAATTTCTTCTCATTGCGTCAATTTTAAAGATAACTATTTCAAACAAAAAACATTTTGACGCGACTATCTCAGAAAATATTACTACATATTACATTTTTGAAAAACAAACTAAACAAAACAATTGGTAAGATGTCTTAACGTAGCAACTTTCCTTAAGAAATTGCACGTATAATACTTTTCGTTTCAAATAGTTATCTTTAAAAATTGACGCAATGAGAAGAAATTTCGTTTAACATTGATTCCCCATATGAAGTTGACGGCTGCCGCCTTAGTAGGCAGGGCCGTTAACGGCTGTAGAGGGCCGTTAATGGCTACCCTCGTTCCTGTTCCGTGCGGCTCTGGGTGCGGGGCTCAAGGGGAGGGTNAAATTGCTGGGAGAACTCGGTTGGAGGTGCGGTCCGAGAGGGCGACGGTCTGTCTGGCATTGTCCGTCAACCTAGTTGAATGGCCACTCTACGAGTTCAGCTATTGGAAATTATGCCTACCAACTACAGCGATGAACGAGAGAAATGTCTGACCAAGATAATAATTTTACTAGTGGGACTTAGTCGCGAGAAGCTGAGTGTCTTTCGCTAAGGATAAACATACAGAATTCGTCAGATGTTGAGGGATTTGTGCGGCTTTTGATGAAGGAAGACAACTCTGGTACTTCGGGGCACCACTGAGGAAAGTTATTTCTCGGGACAGAATTTGTGTGGTACAGACATTTCGGCCGGCTCTAAACTAAGAGAAGGCACGATAAATGGATACGATTTTTGTGATGACTGGACTTGAAGATTATCTCTATGAAGGAGGAAGTGTGTGAAACTCTGTAAACCAGAGAGCACTACCTACATCTGAGAGGTATATGGTGAGCGAAGTACCCTCGAATCGGGACTGGCGGGGATGCGGTGGGGTTGAGGGGCCTTTACCTAGAGCCTATTTGAAACAAGAACGAGGTTAGCAAGGCTAATCGAGAACCCTATACAGCGATCAAACTTTCCCAGCCAATAAGATATTAACTCAGTTTGCGCAACACAATACCCTTAAGATCTTGCATGCAATCTGCTAAGCAATACTGCTCTACAGATAGAAGCACAAACAGGCGGTGCAGCTTCCNAGAGAGCACTACCTACATCTGAGAGGTATATGGTGAGCGAAGTACCCTCGAATCGGGACTGGCGGGGATGCGGTGGGGTTGAGGGGCCTTTACCTAGAGCCTATTTGAAACAAGAACGAGGTTAGCAAGGCTAATCGAGAACCCTATACAGCGATCAAACTTTCCCAGCCAATAAGATATTAACTCAGTTTGCGCAACACAATACCCTTAAGATCTTGCATGCAATCTGCTAAGCAATACTGCTCTACAGATAGAAGCACAAACAGGCGGTGCAGCTTCCTTGTTTCTTCGTCCACTTACAGCTGACTGGAGCAGGATTCGTTCTTGCCTCTCGCAAATATCCTGTCTCACGGTCTGCGAAACGAAAACCAATATACTTTCAGGTGAGAGGCAAAAATTTGACGCCAATGTCATGTGANCTGTCTCACGGTCTGCGAAACGAAAACCAATATACTTTCAGGTGAGAGGCAAAAATTTGACGCCAATGTCATGTGAAACCCGAAATGGAGACAGATGGTAAATGTGACAAGGAACGCTCCGTCACAGTGTAGACATTTATAAATTAGGTTTGCTCTTATATGGACAACATGTAGTTCACAACTTGGATATTTTCTTGTCCCCCTCTCCTGTGAGTATACAGCTTTAGTTTTACAGTTGGTTTCTCCTCGTGCACCAATTGTATTCCCTTACTAATCTATTTTGGATTGTTGTTATTTTTTTCTGCGAGGGTGCACGTGTCGGCTAAATTCTTTCTGCAAGTGCTCGCCTAATCCTTTCTGCACGTTTTGGCCTTTGGTGCGCTTTGCCTGCCCTTTCCTTGCTGGTGGTGACATAGTCAAGATTGATTTAAATTCCTCCATGCTGACGTTTGGTAGTGGATACGTTATCTTCTTACCTGTGGATATCTTAACTGTTCCTGTAAACTCTATGAGGCCTTCATTCAGCTAAGCTGGTCATGCAAATTAACATTATATATTTTTTTTATCAAAGCGTGGATAGTTTACTGTAATATTTTACAGTGTCGAAAGTGATACTGAAACTTGCTTTATTGTGCATTTATCACAATATCACATGAACTAACTTTTTATTTAAAGTAATTCATGTCATTGCATTTTAATTAAGTGCGGGGTATCACTTTTAATACTTTTAAGCTGTGAGCAGCAAATTTACCTTTGATGTTTTAGCTTAAGTTAATTGATAATCACGATATGATTTAAACTGATTGTTATCACGTTTTATTTTCTATTTTAAGATTTTTTAAGGTCTAATATTTAACGTTGTATTGCGTTATCTCGTCTGTTTTCAGCTGTGTTACGCGTACTTGAATATTCCCGAGATTTATTTGTTTAAAACCATCTTTTAAATTTTTTTTCATGCCAATAAATAAAAAAAAATTAATGTTGTACAACCACAAGTTACGTATTGTCATTGATGTTGAATATTTTCCCTCTGGGCCTATATGTTTTTAGTTACNATGTTGTACAACCACAAGTTACGTATTGTCATTGATGTTGAATATTTTCCCTCTGGGCCTATATGTTTTTAGTTACACAAGAAAGTATTTATATAGATATATATTAGTAGTAGTATTTGATTCTCACTATTTGTTGCCGGGTCCACTAGTAAATAAGTTTCGTTATTTTTGTGCTGCTTTGTGTTTTTGTGACATTTGTTTCCTTGTTGTTTGTGCCAAAGATTGGATGCATTTCTATGTTGAAGTTGATATTTTATTGTGGTCTTTTGTTCGTACATTGAGGCACAATGATTGGTTTATATCCTCTTTAACTAATTTCTTTGATTAATATGTGGCCGCAGTTTGCCAATTATATTCATGTTCATTCGTTNATGTTGTACAACCACAAGTTACGTATTGTCATTGATGTTGAATATTTTCCCTCTGGGCCTATATGTTTTTAGTTATACAAGAAAGTATTTATATAGATATATATTAGTAGTAGTATTTGATTCTCACTATTTGTTGCCGGGTCCACTGGTAAATAAGTTTCGTTATTTTTGTGCTACTTTGTGTTTTTGTGACATTTAAGGAAACCAAAGATTGGATGCATTTCTATGTTGAAGTTGATATTTTATTGTAGTCTTTTGTTCGTACATTGAGGCACAATGATTAGTTTATATCCTCTTTAACTAATTTCTTTGATTAATATGTGGCCGCAGTTTGCCAATTATATTCATGTTCATTCGTTGACTACAAGAAAAAATAACATTAATCTAACTACTTTAATTAAAAAAATGCACTTGTAAAGTGAAAGTTTCCACTGATATGACGATATTCATAAATATGCACCCATAGTCGGGCATTACTTTTCTTCACGAATCAACTGAATCTCTGTATACGTTCTTATTGCATTTGTGTGAAGCTTAACTTCGTAGATTGTAGTCAAATTTCTAGTTGTGGAGTATCCAGTTCGCGAGATAACTAAATAAAACTGTATGCGAACGCATTATTTTTTTTTTACCACGTGGTTCCGTGTGTTTTTCTTGGGTATCCAAGATATTACTAAGTGTGAACTAATTAATGTATAAGGGCAATCATACGCAATTTTGATCTGGGACAGAGGGGATGCAGTCGTTCGATTCTGTATTTCGTATGAGGCCGGAGTGTTAATAAGGCATTTCGTTTAAAAAAGCAATAATCCGCTCAAAAAATCGGAAGAGTATGAATTTAAGTTGGGATTATGTTCACTGCTGTGTACAGGATGTTTCGTAACTTATGTTACAGACTTTTGAACGTAATTAGGCGTGGAAAAACATGCAGGAATGTTCAGAAACATTTCGTCTTTACTCTAGTCGATTATGGGGATCAGTCTCTGCCATCTTGGATTTTTAGAATTTTCGCAAAAAACCTGCATTATAGATTTTGTATTAAATTTTACGGAATGACAGAACACAGAACAATCCTTTTTAAATTTTATGAGGTTGGCATTGCTTGACTATAGTGGCTAGTTTAACTTCTGTAGTCGTTCGCAAGGGAAAATCATTTATTTCCAGCTGTTACTAGATAAAATTAATAAAGACAGTGAAAAACTTGCAACTTGATGACGCGTGACAATGTATTATTTATGCTGTGTTGTGTGAAACATTTCGTTAACCAACTTAAATGTAAGTTATGACGAAAAATGGATAAATCCAAGATTGCGGGGACTGATCCCCCTTAAGGAGATACGCCATGGTATGTGATGCTCAGATGACGAGAGGACCGCCTAGCAGTTAGGCAACTCGCGTGACTGTTTTATAGTAAATGTACAAACTGGCGGCCACCCAGCACCGACACCGCCGGAGAACGGACTGTCTCACCCTTCCCAACATCCCACGTGTGTTCCGGACACTGTTGCCAGCTGCGACAATCCGCGGCGTAAGGTCCACTTCGCATTCCACGGGTGTCTTGTACACCACAGTTTTGATGTGGCTCATAAAAAAATATGTCTAAAGGATTGAGGTCTGGCGAAAGCATTGGCCATGGAATGGGGCCATGTGCACACGTCATGTTTCATAGATGACAGGTAGGGTGCTGTACGCAATCGTATTGGTCTCCAAGTTTTACAGGATGCCTAACTGCTAGGCTCTTATGATTCATGTGTTCTGCATTTTTGAAGGCGTATCACTTTAACGTCTCGAGTAAGAACGAATTGTCTCTAATAAACTTTTCTACCTATGTTTCCATGCCTAACCACCTCCCAAAGTCTGTAATATAAGTTACGAAACAACCTGTATATTTGTTGGGGTCAGAGGTTTGTCTCTTCTTCCTGTAAGGAAGCACAGCCCTCAGTAATATATTTTGTATAGCCTCTTGGAGACTAAGCCCGGGATTACGATGAATTCACGCTGTACGTAGCATGCATCACGTTACACGTGAAATGTAATCTTTCGGATGCCATATTATGATGCATCACTTAAACACGTGAACTTCAGGTGCTGAATTAAAATGTTGCAAGAATGAGTGTTATTTTTAGATTGAAAAGTCTAAAAATTAACATGGCACAAACTTATTTACGTTATAATTTTGAAGTGGCCAAAGATACCTTGCAAAAATTTGGCATTTGCTATTTATTCAAACTTTGAAAACAACTATATGGTAATAACTTTAAGAATTGAATGCACCTGAGATATTCATAAATGTTTTTTCGAGTATATGCGCATAAACTGTTAAAGGTTTAGAGAAAATTATATTGTATTTCGCAAAGTATTAAGGTTGCAAACTTAATGGCAAACATTAGGCTCTTCACGCCAGCATTCTTATACTTCTAACATAATTTGAAAATTCTGGCAACGCATGAATTTTCCTTAACATTGAAACATTCACAGTAAACCTGCAATGAAAGTTTATTCACATTTCATATAGGTGTAAAATATATAATAGAAGGCAATACTTTCAATGAAAAAAGTATATGTGTACGTGTGTGTAGTTGTGTGTGTGTTATAATGCTGTTAGCAGTAAAGTAAGAACTTATAAAATTAACCCTTGAAAAAAAAAACCCACTGCCTGTTATTGCGTAGATGATTCCGTACATACTGACATGCAGACTCGCAGTTAAGCTGCCAACGAATTAAGTAAAATAGTTTTAAGTCTTGACGTCGTGTTGCGAGCATAATGTTTAAATTGACTGCAAATGAAGCACTTTTTATACACATTAGAGTAAAAGTTGGCATTTTAGTAACACGTTTCAATTCCTAACAATTTCACGTTTTCACTTGACAGACGCACGAATAAAGTCGTTAGGTCTATGGCAATGTTAATTTTATATTTGGCGGAAGAATACAAAATGAGAAGAAAAGTTGATTTTAAGCTGGGCTTTCAAAAGTGCTGAATTAAACGCGAGCAGCCTATAAAATTTATTAATTTTAGATTCATTTAGGAATCAATTAATTAATACAATAATTGTTTATATGTTTAAATTAATGCTTCTACAAAAGTTGTAAAATATAAACACTATTAACTTTGATCGCTGGCTGGCATTTATCCATCATTACTGTTAGATGAATACGCTTTTAATTTAGTTTTACGTATGATTTAACTCACTAATAACTGCAATAATGTTGACCTGAATAGTTGTTTTTATGTAGAGATTATTTTCAGTATAATCTGGCACAGCAAAAATTTAGGTATATACTGAGAAGTTTTGGAATACCAACCGGTCTTTAAGCTCAAAACTGCTCATTATTTACCAAAATATTGGCTGTGACCTGAAGCATTCTGTACGGAATATGGAGCTATGAGTGAAATTGAATAACATTCAAGGTAACAGGTTTTTTTTTCATTTAAAGTGACTTCCGGGGCCGAGGCTGCCCAGGTTCAGATGCTGAGCAAGTCTTGGATGATTGTATATTTTTAGATGTAAGTGTAGGCTAGTATTGTATTACGCTGCCTCCAGAATAGCCTCATAGCGAGGACTTTAAATTGTAATATAGGCTGTTCACGGTTAATTGAGTAGTTTTCAAAGCCCTGCTTAGGATCTACTGTGGCCGGCAGACGTCAGGGCAAGTCTCAGTGAGGAGAAGTGGTGCGAACATAGCAAGGGAAGAGATGCGTGCGCAGCGCTGGTCATTCTATCAGCTGTACCACAAACGTCAGGTGGGGCGTTCTTACTGCTGTTACCGAAGACTGAAGACCAGATGCTTGTGGGAGGGCGCATATGCTACCAGGCCGTTCTGTTGTCGCTCAGCTACAGACCGGTCTGTGAAGGGCTACACTCTAGCGAGTACAAGGGAACTCGCCTGCCCAAACGTCTACCGGGCACTAAATAAGAATCACTGACTTCAGTAGTCATAAATTTAAACATTACATTCTCCATACAACGTCAAGCCTTAGAACAATTTTTATTAATTTGTTACCAACTTAATTGGGAGCCTGTATGTGTGGATATGTATGCATGTGTGTATGTATGTATGTGTGTATGTGTATGTATGTATGTATGTGTATGTATGTGTATGAATGTGTATGTATGTGTATGTATTTGTATGTATGTAGTGCTGGGCAATAAATTTTTTTATTTCGAAAGTGTACATTTCATCGCGAACAAAATTTTGATTGAATATACTGTGATATTTACTTAAATATAAATTGTTATATTGTTTTAGTACCCACATCATACGGACAGCATCATCTTGGGTGGATAATTTTTTTGACTGGTCCAATTACGAAGGATGCTGCATGACTGCGTCAGATGGCTCATTTTGTGATCCTAATGGATCTACAGGTACTTTGAGCAAAGTTATTTTTCTACTGTTTTGTTAGTACCTGTTAGTTGTATCTCAGAGGTAAAACAGCTATATATTACACGTACCGACGTGCATATAGAGTATAACTCCAGTGATGAGAGAAAGCTAACATTTTTCTGAGCTAAAATATGTTGACTAGTTGAAGGTTGGTGACCATCTAGGAAATTTAAGAAACGCTACAAAGTTACTTTTTACGGCCACACAAATTTAATTAAGAACATCCAAACAAGTTATCGTCAGTAGTCAGTGCGTATTTTTAGATGACCCGACATTGTTGAAGATAAAGAGGAAAATATTTATAATCTCATAAGGGTTAGGCACTGTAGGTAAAACATTTTTTGCTGTACTTACGGTAAACAAATTTTTGAGAGTCTGTTTTCATAGTTGTTGATGCACAATGAACAATGTGCGTTGTCCTTGTGTCTAGACTTCATAAAACGACCACCATAACCCGCGATATGGCAGAAATGGGATGGAGGCCGTATTGCAGCACTGTTGTAGACGTTATGCAACTTAAACTGCCACGTTTCTAATACCGCAAAAGGCTTGTCTCCTTATGACTTCAAGTGTGGCGGCTTGTTGCCAGGTTGCTTTGATTCCAAGTGTTCCTCAAGATCACATTTAAATTTTAACTGATTGTAGTTGTTTTGATAATTACCGTATATGTGTACAAAAATGTAGAACTCATCACTTAAAACATACACACTTATACGCGTACACAAATGCATATACCTTTCACTGAAAGAACAAATAAGTCATTCGAATATTGCCGGTATTCGAACCAAAACCTTAGCTCTGAAGGCGTTTGTTTGTCTTGGCAAAATAGCTGCGGAGGTTAAAATAGTTTACTTGTAATAAATGTGAACTGCTGAAATGTGATTTCTTGGCCTATTTCTGAAGTTAATATCAGTGATGCATGTTTTGTGGACAGGTGGTTGCGTCTTGTGCTCCGAGGATCGGCCCAACGTCACAATCCTGGAGAAGTTTCTGCCAGAGTTCTTGCTCACCAAACCAGGGACACAATGCCCTAAAGGCGGATACGGACTAGACTCGGCGGTAAATACCGTGCATACGTCATACGTTTGTAACAAACAGTGACTGCCGTGATGCACATAACTTCAGTTTTTGCACTTGTTGGTCACGACCAGCTGTTCTTAATCGCTGTCTCGTCGATCAGGTGGTTAGTGTGTATCTGCCAGTACTCACAGTGCCAATCTAGCGTCCCTACATACACGAATAAAATATGAAAATACGCATTATTCTTAATTAACGTCATTAAATCTTAGTGTCATCCTTCAACCCATCTTGGCAGATCAATAAGATGATGATTTGAGGGACGGTAGTTATCTAATTATGATGCACCGTAGTTTTAGGAATCACAAACAGAAGATTACGTTAAAAGAGGAAGAAGCTTTTAAAGCATCCACAATTGAGATACGCATAAATTTTATGGAATGGGAAAAGTGGTTCTATTAATTAATAAAATCAAGGGAATGTGTTATAGCCAAATATTTTATAGCATTAAATAGACACGAACGTTAATTTTTCATGTAAAATTTGACTTTTTCTCCACAATTTTGGTAGTAAGTTGTGCATTTACTGTACTTATGTATTCGTGGCTGTAGCGATGCTAGCATATATACTCTACTTCTGCTTTAAAAGAGTTGGATAGCAAAAAATTCTTTATGCTGTGTTCGTACCATGCACTTTTCAACTTGTAGACATTACACGATTCGTCACTTAAAGCAAACAAGAAAATTACATTTGAGTTTGTTCACATAATCACTTCTCAGAATCACAATTTCCATGCTTATTTTTATAGAAAGAAAGAAACAATAATTTTTTATGGTTACGTGTCAAAATCAAATTTTCCCTGATTTATAAAAAAAAAATAACTTTGCAATATAAATTGTATTATTTGAATAAAAAATATTGTGATTAACTATCTGAAGGCATGCATGTAATAACAAAAATAAAGTTTTATTTTAAATTGTTGATTTAGAAACCCTTATATTTTGTAAGATAATCCCGGTAAGCACGACTTAAAATAATATAAGACATTGCCTTCCAGATTAACTTGTTAAATTTTTGCAAACAACTCTTTTTTTATATATTTGAAACACGAAAACAGTTAGAAAAAATTACTTTGTCAAGAAATTGTTAAAAAAAAATATGAAAAAATTAAAATAATGCTTTTTGTGACGTCTACTAGTCGAATAGTATTCGAGAAATATATAAAATACCTACTGAATGTTTTATGCAGAGCTCTTAAATGTGAACGGGTAGATAAATATGGAACAGACTGTCGTTTCGGCTCCACCCCATTCTTAGTGTCTGTGGGAGTTAATGTACGGTGTTTTCCATTGTGTATTTCGTCATTCTGTATATCTTTTCGAATGAAAATTTCTTTACGTCAGGGAATATGCATGATACACTAGTAACAGAACTAATTTGCCGTGAAGTTGTAAATTATTTCTGTAGTAATTATTGTTTTCATTTTACAATAAAATTTCTTATAAACGTATCTTCCACAAGATTTTTATCGTATTTGTGACGCGCTGAGCTCATCATCGACTATCGTTGGTTCAAATCTTGCCTTGGGTAATAGAGTTGATTTCGAGATACAGTAGATAAATTATGTGATAAAGCAACAGCCTTTGCGAAAACGTTTTTTAAAGACAGATTGCTTAAACTCAAAATTATGAGATGTGGCAAACAATATCTTTGGCATGCGTCATCATATATAATATGTTTTTAATATACAATGTATGTAATGAAAGTGTACATTTATTTTCACCAAAATTACATTTGACTTTATTGCATCGAGTATTTAATTGGCATTTTTATGTATAGCATATTACTTCCTATATATCGTATTAAAATTTTTAATATTGAAATTCATTTTATCATTACAAGAGTATCCAAATAAATAAAGAAACAAAATTTTAATTTTTTTAAGTATTTGTTTGTTTATGTAATAAAAGTTTTTGTCATGTCATTTATTTACAGAGTGTTAATTATGTACTGGATGACGATGGCCGAGCCCACGCGACAGACAGTTATTTTATGACTTACCATCAAACACTGAAGACCTCAGAAGACTACTACTCGGCTTTGAAAATGGCGCAGGTTGTCGCTGCCAACATCACAAACATGCTTAATTCTTACATCAAGCCCACGGAGCCTATTGAAGTGTTTCCCTACAGGTGAGTCTTAATGTTACGGAGTTATAACTCTGCGGCTCGATTCTGAAGGCTTGTATACCACCAACCTTCTAATATGAAAGTAAAACCTCAAGTGTAAAATGGACACCGATATAGCAAATATATAAATCCATTTGGGTATATGGGTTGACACACACACACGCGCGCGCACACACACGCATACGCGCACACACGCTCACGCACACACACGCACACACGCATGCGTGCATACATACATACATACATACATCACATACACATATAAATTACATACACACACAACATTACATACACACATTACATACACACAACATTACATACACACATTGATGGTAAGGTTTGATTTTACTTCCACAAAATAGCACATTGACAATATTACTACACCAGGTCCCGTTGGTGTCACTCTGGCACAACGGGAAATATCAACGGAGGGTGCTAATTCAAATGTAGCCTCGGGCTTAGGTGTTGTAGCTGAGGTACGGTATTTGTGGAAAATAATCTCCGCCAAATATCTTCAGTACAATATTCGTGGGACTAAGAAAGTGTTTTGTGTTTTGTTATATTCCTAATTTAAACTTATTGCAAGATTCAGTAAAATAAATAAATTAACGTTTCTTTTAAGAACTTTTTTGTATTGGACGGCAACAAGACACATTTCAACAACCATAAAATCTGTACGACACGAAGTTCAGAGTTCTTTCTTGTGCGGTACTGAAATTGTCAATGAAAGCAGTACCAAGCTAAGTAACGACTCAGATAAGCTACTGGAGCATACTGATGCGGTTAACAGTCAACGTATGTGGTTCACACGTGACGGTTTTATGGCACGATTCAATCCCTTTGTCAGATAGTACATTGTAATATTAAATATTAGTACGGTGTTTTCTGTACTGCTATCAAAAATCAATATGTTAAAGTTACACAAAGGTTTGTTGAAAAACACTTGGACATCTCTTATGTTAGAAAACATAACTTTTCGGACAACACATGCAAGGAGAAATTCCTGGATTTTTATTCAGGTGAATTAAATTTTTTATGCAATGTGATCAGTCGAGACTAAATCTAAATATAGTATAAACGGACTACTTTCTTGCACACCAAGACGAACATAAAAGTAAGCAAGTGCGTGAACATATTTATTTTATGTAATTCAAGAAATTGTACGTACTATACACACATCTGTGTGTGTGTTTTTCAAAGGAGGGAATTCTAATTTTGTACAAACAGAAGGTCAAGGAATTACCTCTCCAGCTGAACTCGTTCGCAATTAACTACAACAATAAAAGGTAAAACTCAAATAATACCCATATAAACAAATGTAATTAACTTTTCAAATATAGAGATAATAATACAGTTATTGTAGAATATAAATTAAAATATAAATATAACTTTTGTAAAATGCGAATATCAGCAATTTATTCCTTTTTTACGTTGTAATTTCACAGAAAAAAAAATTGTGGAAAGGTATAGTCATCTGTACTTCGTTATAGATACTACACAAGTTTTGGCATGTTAACACTGGCCTACTAGGCGGCCATTCGCAAGAGACATATTCGCTGCATGTTGGTATAGAAGACGATTTTCACCCTCTTGCTCACGAAAGACACCCGTGTGTAGGTTACAAGACTTAAGTAAATGGTAAGTGAGGTGGCATTTAATAAGGAAAAGCACCATAATTGGCCTGTGATGAGGATAAAGCTTATGTACGACGATACAGTGTTCCGTACAAGTTCGGGAGGTAGCTTCTACGAGATTTGCTATCAGAGCCTGCATGCAAGCTAGTATGGAGGTTTCCATGGGGCAATCTTTCGCACCATACTAGCTGCCACACGAGTAAAGGCTGACGCTACGCCACTGTGGAAGACAGGATGACTTATAGCGTCGTAGTTACGTCCTCCCGGCATAGAATATATGATGCCTGAAGGTTAAGTGGTTTGCAATAATGTAGTCTTTTACTGTTTCATTTTGAAGGACGAATATACTGTCTGGAGTTTTAACCAAAACTACATACATCAACACTTAAGAGGTGTGGTACTCTAAATTGAATTTGACTACTCGTATTAACTGTGGACGACTTCGTGGTTGAGTGGGGGCTTCTCTGCGCGACGATTGTGTACTTAACTCTTGCTGGTATGATGTCAGCTGTGGAGGGTGAGCTCCGGCGATGGGTGGCCTTGGCAAGGCCTGCAGGTGCTGCCGTCTCACTGGACTGCTGTTCTACTGACGTACTGACGTGGCCAGGGGTCCGAACCCCCCCGGCCGCACTGGCGCGGTTGGCCTAACTCTCTGCTCGGCGATCTTCAACTGACTGACTACTCTGGGCGGTAATAATCAACTGTCTGCTCTCTCGAACTAACGTCTCTGGGCCGTAATAATTGACTGATCCCACTTGTCTCGTAAAGGGGTTTTTATGCACGCCAGCCTCCCTCCTTAAGTTTCGGCACGTGTCTCTATTATTAGGGGAGGGGGTGAGGTGGTGGAAAGCAGAACAATGCCTTTCAAAATACGTACCCTGGTTCCTGAAGGTTGGGGGGCAAGGGGGTAGCACCTTGCTCCTAGCTTGCTCTGTCAGCTATTTCCTGTTGCGTTTCCACATTGTCCTGTGGTTAGCTAAGGGGGGAGGTGGGTGTTCTCGGCACCATTATCCAGCTCATCAGCTGTTTCTTCCGTGGTGCGTGTTTTCTAAATTTAGGCGAACTGCGTTTCTATATCTCGTGAAACCTCTGCGATCAACAGATCTCACGGGCTTGCTAGAGGCGTAGGGGGATGGGAGGGTGGTAGGGGAGGCCTAAGCAGCAGGACACGTGTAACTGCGATCCGCCACCTGCCTCGTGGCACGTGCCGACTGAGAGGCGCTCGCAAAGTGGGTCAGCGAGGTTTCTATTCCAAAAGACGTCACACATCAAGGCAAGTGCATTTGTTATGAATTTCTTCTGCAACTGTGGTTCAGGCACTGATCTCACTCACGACTTCTACAATATTCATTAATGCGAGGGACCTATTTGTTTTGTTGTGATAACAGAAACTTTTTTTAAAAGTATACACAAATGTTTACCATGTTTTTCACATAATGCTGTTACAGCATTAGTAAATATTTTCGGAGTTTCTTATTTACTATTTATTCTGGTCTAATGATTTTATCACCGGTTCTCAAAACAAAATTACAACTATCACCAATACCGCAATTCAACACCATATCTCTCATTTGCTCAAATTTCGACTTTATAAGAAACCTCCCTTCGGAAAGTGCAAACGACCAATTGAGAAAACATACATGAAAACTGCTAGCAGTATGCCACGTCTTTCTTAGAACCATCCATACAAGCGGCCATGCAAGATTGCATGGAATCTTCCAAGGAAACTTCCATCGTGGCACAAGAGTCCTAATAAAACAACAAGAGAAAAGCCGTTCTTTGGGCTGTCTTCTTCTTCTGACTTTCTGGCGTTAGGTAATATACCTGCTGTGGTTTCATAATCACTTCTGTAGTCTCCTGACGCTCCTTTTCCTTAATGGATTGTAGTCTAGGACTGGTCTTGGAAGACTGTCTCAGACCATGCGACAAAGGTGTTCTTTCCAATTATCCTCGTGTCTTAAAACCGTGCCGTTCCCAGAGTAGCCAGTTTCATTGGAATGCACGAGCTATTGAATAGGGGTCATATATCCTATCCGTATGAGCAAATATGAGTTAAAGTGTCATAGGGAACATGGATAAATGAATATAACGTCAAAAATAAGGTAGACTTAGTTTTTGGGTATGCGGAATTCATCCCTTCAAACTCCCCTTTTCCCCTTTGCCACATAGAGAGATGATCTCAAGGTGCTGAGGGATGGAGAAATTTTATGTCTCAGTAACATTTCAACTATTATTTGGATATCGTGCTACGCATAAAAGAGTGGCAGCCCATCTTCACATAAACGTTTTTGAAGTATTACACACGTATAAAGCAATAAATACTCATTTGTATGCATTTCCATATCCAGTGATTAGTTATGAGTCTCCCACCGATGAGGTTCTTGAAGGATTTTTCGGACAAGGATTATCGCATAGTTAGTGAAAGATTTTTTTCAGGTTACTCCAGTTCACCCATGTATTCCCTTCTCGCATGTTGACTGCACCGCTGGTCCACTCCGACATCACCTGATCTTGTCGATACTTCAGGCTGTTCCCCTGGTAGGCTCGATCATGGGTAACCTAACAAGGGTGTCCTAGGTTTGATTCACGGCTATGTCACGGCCCATTTCCCCATGTAGGAAGCGTGGCAGACATTGTCGTTGGCCAGAGGGTTTCCTCGGTGTAATTCAGCTTCCCTCGCCCTTTCATTCCGTCACTTCTCCATCTAGCACCCTCATAATATCTCAACTTCTCTCATTTCACTCGTGTTGACACTGTACCTGGCGAGAACAACGTTCAGGTGTTACTGTTAATGAATTTCCAACCGCACTGTAAATTAGTGCAGGGTAAATAATATTTCTGATGAAATTTTTTTATTCTTTTTTTTTATCGGTTTCTTTAGAAACACGACAACTCGAGGAGTTTCTGGCTCTAAAGTTCTGTCATTGCACTCTAATAGAGGCCATTCTGGATTGTACCTTCCATCAGACTACTTTCTTCGTACAAACCTACCCTATCTGGAACACCGCCTAACAAACTATACCAGTTCATCATTCTCCACCTCTGTCTTTTCACCCTCTTCTTAATAGTAAATAAGAAACGATTTAATATTATTGATTGTGGTCAATAATTGGAAAGAAAGTAAGAAAATATATCCTCATATTAAAAAAAAATGTAATTTTTTTTCGTGTTTCTTTTACTATTAGTGTATTACAATCAATATTGACTATTTATATACTCAGGGAATGATGACTTCATGAAGACTAGTAAGAAATAATGAATTTTTCACTCTTAGTGTATGTTTATTGCTGTTTGTACTTCCTAGTGTAAAATATAATAATAATAATTATTATTATTATTCCTGTGAAGTTTCTGCTGTGAAAGTTTCGTTGGAAAATTACAAACCCAAGAAAAAGGCTTGCAAGTCTACCACGATAAGTGAAAATTTTTCCGCGTGTGTGGGGAGAAGAGGGCATGTTTTCTCTCTCTCTCTAGTTTTTCGTGAATGTTTGAAGTTAAGTTCGTTTGCTAGTAAAATTATTTTAGGACTTGAAAAATGTGACATGTTCCGTTAATTTTACGTGCTGATTAATGACACGTCTAAGAAAAAAACACGTTCCTTCGTCACAAAAATTACTGCAAACATTTGTATGACATTACAAGTGATGGGAGGGCTGCAATCGGTTACACATCATCCAGATACACAGTATTCTATCTTACGGGTACACAATACAAAAAAACATTTTGGGGTGAAATGAAAGCTTAAGGGTCACCGTGCACTACGAAGATATTACTTTCCTTTTGTGACTCCCCGTTCGTGGGAAATGTGACTGTACTGAGCACCTGCGACGTCACTGCGCTCCTCTGTCGTCGGAACTGCTACCTGCTGGCCCACTTTGCCGGCCGGCTAAAGGCCTTTACACAATTGAAAACTGAATCATTTGACGTAACGACGTTTCGTTCCCGATCCTTCATTGAAATCAATAATACACAATACAAACGTAAAGTAACGGTTCAGAGTTTTGAAAGTGGGTTTTGCAATCTTCGTAAAAATGTTAATCGTGCTACGCCAATCATTAATAAATCCCCAGGGAATGTATGTTATGTGCCATTCTTAAATAATCCGCTTACATTATATTAACATTTCATTTCAAACAACTGAAAGCAAGCTAGCTTGTTTTCCTGTTCGTAAGTATCAACTGATATGTTTTTTTTTTTTCACTAACGTTCGTTTGCCATTTATTTTATGTTGACAAGATAATATTACCACAAAGTTGATTCGTTATGCAGAAATGGAAATCGCTTCAGTCCTTATTGTGCCATGCTCAATAGGAAACATGTCGAGAAGCAAAGTAAAGTCAAAACGTGAAGTCAAAAGATAATTTTTTTCAATTGTGTAAAGCCCCTCAAAGCTGATTTCAAAGCGGCGTGGTGCAACGAGTTGTAGCCACTGACATTGAAGCAGTTGGCTGTCGCCGACCGACGGAGTAGGGTTCTTTGCATGAAAGTCTGAAAAAGTAAGAAATTGATTGACCTGGTAGTTTGCTTATAGATGCGCTATATTGGCACGTGCCAATCACCTCACATTCCACCTTCCAGACTCCGAGTCACCTCTGTTCTTGACGATAGGCTGCAGAGATGCGAATTCGTGAGGAAACAATTTTGGTAGTGACAAAATTAATATACAAACATATTCCTGACTTGGGGAGTGGGCTGGCAGATTACTGCAATGGCCTATACGAAAAACTACTTGTGACTGTGGAAACTAATTGCTGTTATCATTCAATTACCTGGGGAAAGTGTCAACAGTGCTTCAAAACTGCAGCTCTTTCATGACAGCTTACACTTTGTTTATGTGTTCATTACTACACATTTACACTGAAGAGCCAAAAAAACTGGACACCTGCCTAATATCGTGTAGGGCCCCCGAGCACGCAGAAGTGCCACAAGACAATGTGACATGGACTCGACTAATGTCTGAAGGTATCCAGGAGGCAATTCACACCATGAATCCTGCAGGGCAGTCCACAAATCCAATCTGTGCCAATTGGAGAAAGGGTTGCACGTCTGTCACGTTTAATGATTCTCGTCAGTCGTCGTTTGTCCCGTTCTTTCACGATCTTTTTCCGGCCGCAGCTATGTCGAAGATGTGATGTTTTACCGGATTCCTGATATTCACGGTACACTCGTGAAATGGTCGTACGCGAACATCCAAATATTATCGCTACCTCGGAGATGCGATGTCCCATGTCTCGTGCGCTGACTATAAGACGTTCTAACTCACTTAAATCTTGATAACCTGCCATTGTAGCAGCAGTAACCGATCTAGCTGCCGACAGCATCGCGTTACTCTGATTGGTTCCATACCTCTTCAGTGTATTACGTTAACTCTACCAACGAACTCTTGCCTTAACTGCAGTATTCTCTTCGTTACTATCGTTGTTTTGGCCCTCAATATTAGGCCACTCCACCTCATAGTGAAATTACTGAAGTTGATTTTCACTCCAACGAAAAGTGCACGTACGTAATGAGCCCCGAGATCATGCCGTGACTTGCGAATTATGATTCTGGTACCGGAATGATGAAGCGATAAATATGAACGTGTGTGACTGGTCGGCGGTGTTAGGGCCTGAATTGCGCCCTAGAACAAGGACACGCTGACTGGTGCACGTGAACTTGTGACATCAAGGCGCCGTCCGAATCTCTCGTATCTTTAGAGAAGCTGTGCCTTACGACCAACAATAACCAAACTAGGCTTTTGTCTCTACTCGTATCCCAAGACGACAGAAGAAGCAGGTTTAGATGATTTTACACTTTTCGCGCCAAATACCACAACATGTTAACATTACAAACGAACGTCAACAAACTAGGATTTAAAAATACGTTATTAAATTAAAAACTCATGCTATTAATACTCAGTAACCTAAAGCATTTTATTAATTGGAATGTAAATACATTACGTAAAAAACTTACCTACATCGTACATTATTTTGAAAAAACTCAATGTATAGTTATTGCAATCTATCAATTACGTTAAAATTATTATGTGAATTGCACTTAAATTGGCAAACGTCAACAGCTAATAAGGAAATAATTATAACAAAATAATGTTCATCGTACTGTATCTGCCATGCTCAGGTGTCAGCTGGTAAAAATTCCTTTTCGAAATCGCGTTCGCAGACTGGCACATCTGCATGCGTAAATTTGACGACATTAAATTTGGAATTTGGATACTGGTATATCCAGTGATAGTAACCGTTGTTTACAGAATGGGGCGGAATTAAACCGGCAAACTTCGTGAGGCGATTCCTTATGCAAAGTCAAGTGGAGAATATAGAGGACATTTTCTACCTAAATCGAATATTAAGGGAGATATGCGCCCTCGAAATTTAAGATTTTAAACACACACTCTCTCTCTCTCTCTCTCTCTCTCTCTCTCTATATATATATATATATATATATATATATATATATATATATATAGCAAAATATGGAAGACGATGCGCAATTAAACTAAAATAAAGTGTTAAAAATGTCCTGTGCCATTGTCTTTGCAGTGGACTCAGCAGAATACCATACACGAATGAAGGTAATATTGCATAGGTGCTAGGGGCTAGGCACTGTATTGCTGCAGCCGAAGCTTTGTGTGCGTTTTGCATGAAAACTGTGGGTCCTGGGCAGTTTCAGCAAGAGGACAATTTTTGTTAATTACGTCATACTGCACAATAAATCAGCATCAAAAGTTCATAATTCTTGACGGTAAAAAAGTTGCTTGCAAAAAGAGGGTGGCCAACCCTGTTATTTTCATTACGAGGGGAGGTATTAATGAGACTTTGCTCTTAGGTTGAAGATCATAACATAAAACGGTGTTGGGAGAGTTGTAACTTAATTTTACTTCAAGAGTCAGTTTTGGTAAAGTGTCCTGAATATTTCCCCATTGATTTTGTATAAGGAATAACCTCACGAAGTTTGTCGGTCGAATTCCACACCAACCTGTATACACTTTCATTGTCTTCCGTTCCCCAACATGGCCTACCTGGTTGGCGACGGAGTGACGTCACCACTCTCATCTATTAATCTACCCTATGACGTAGTTCTGGTTTGGCGCAACCTAGTCACGCCAGGTTTATTGCTATGGTAACTTTTTTTAAACTGAGATATGTAGATTCTGCTAGTGCCCCTTTAAAAACATTCCGCAATATAAGAAGTACATTTGTGTTTCAACTCCAAATTAAAATGGGTAAACCGCACTTAGAAATCACTTAATAACACACGTAGTAGTTTTTTTTTACTTTAAACATCACGCGATACCTGAAGCCTTAGTTTGTTGGCGTGTAAGTTGTTGGGCAGGAGCCCATTGGGGGAAACATCACAATAGCTTATTTTCTGACAGAAAGTGGTCGCGGTAGTGTAAGAAATCAAAACACTCGTCTTCCCACCTCGGAAAACCAGGCTCGATTGCCGGTACGGTCATATCCGGATTCTCATGTGTGTAAAACGTGGCGGGTGTTATTATTGGTTGTAGGGTTTTCTCGAGACACTCCAGTCTACCCTACCATTGTAATATTTACAATACTTCGCTGCTCCATCCTCACCTTGCTCACGCTCATCGGTGCGAGCCGCCCAAATCTCTCACACACACACTCTCTTTCCGTAGGGGAAATTCCCTATAAAAATGTGTTAAATAAGTCTGCTTTTAATAGTTAATCGAGACTTTAAAGGATGTTTTATTCCTGCTGTTAATACACATATTAAGTCAAAAAATTTGACCCTGATTGAAAACCAAGGGGACTAAACCGTTTTTTTACCACATTGGTTTCGCGGTGGTGTAATAGTTAGACTTTTCACCTCCTACCGAGGCAAACTGGTTTCGATAACTGGCGGGGTCGCCCGGATTTTCACATGTGGGAGAAGTGGTGAACGTCACCGTTCGGTTTTCTCAGGGTACGTCCATTTCCCCCGCACTTGCATTCCACTGCCGCTTAATCTTAATCCAATTTTATCCTTGACGGTGCTCATTAACTCGCTGGTAAGGGAATTCCCTAGTAAAACATATTATGCTCCTCAAGGTCACTTCTGGCCGTAAGGAAACATTGCAGCAGGCCTTCCCAAGATTGTGATATGCATTCCCGGGAGATTTCATGTAACAGTAGGATATTATTGCTCACGATGAAAGCCAGTGGATTAAACTACAGATGTCACTCTGTACTTTTTCTTTTTACTCGAGAAAACTGCAGGAAGGTCCTGAAAATGCAATTTTTTAACCATCTTGGCTATTTTTTTTCTTTGAATGTATTTAATAAATTAAGGAGTAAAAATTAGCAGCTGTACATAATAGTTTCATGCATTTAATGGAGAAAGTCGCATTCCCAGAACATGTATTTACTGAGATACGCGCATGTGCGCAAACACTGATTTTACACACAATATCTTACTATGGAGTGCTCTTAAAAGCGCCTATTACAAGCCTCTCTCTTTTTGTCCGCAGCGTCTTCTACGTCTTCTACGAGCAGTATCTGACTATCTGGAGCGACTCGCTTTCTTCAATTTACCTGTCACTGATCGCCGTGTTCGTGGTCACTCTGCTGATCACGGGCTTCGATGTCATCTCGTCGCTGCTGGTGCTGCTCATCGTGACAATGGTGGTCATTAATCTGGCCGGGTTGATGAACTGGTGGTCCATCTCCCTGAACGCAGTGACGCTGGTCAACCTAGTCATGGTAAGCTGCACTCACTGCAAAAATAATAATAATAATGTTTTGTACTTTGACAAGAAAAAATTTTGAAACAAGTTGCCAACATTTTTTTTGCAGAGTTACAAAACTGTTTTTGTAAATTTTCAGTAGTACGTACATTTGTAATTTTATAAATTAAATGCTTGAATTTCTACTTGAATGGGTGAAAAGTGTAATTTTTTTTTATTTTGCTCTCTAAAACAATTGTAACGATAATAAAATTACATAGAAAGGGCAAAAAAATTGCGAATTTAATTCGCGAAATAAATAAATAAAACTTTGTTATCGTCTAGACCAGTGGTTCCCAACCTTTTATGAGGTGTCGCCCCTTAGTGAAAGACAACTCACCCCTGTCGCCCCCCTTCTCTTAATACGGTATACCCTTATTTAAATGTAAGAAACAAGTTGTTGTAAAAATAATAGACTGAATTATTCTGTTAAATGTGTATTTTTATTACTATATACAACAAATAATTAACCAATGAAGATATATACAGAATTCTTCCTCTTATCAGTCTCGTCTCATGAGTTTGAGTTCAATTTAAATTTTGGGTATCTTGTAAACCTGTTGAAGAAACAAATTTTTTAGAATTATTTCAAATTAAATGAAGAGTGTAATAATTTGGTGGTTATGTGGGTATTTTAAGGCTGTACCGTATTTTGGATAAAGATAAAAAAAAAATTNCGAACGAATACTAAACAGATAAGCACAATGTAATCGCAATGTCACTGGCGTAGCCTACTAGAAGACATATGACACACTGGGGTGAGTGTTGTGATTAACACGAAGACTAGATGTGCACGCACTAACGACAACACGGCCGCAACACTACTAACTTGTGATGGTAATGATAGTGGAGGGGCAGGGGGTAGCGCTGTGACCTTGCCAGCTAAAAATAGCTGGTGACTCAACTACTTCGCGCCAATTCCCTTACCGGCGCATGACCAACGATTCCCTGAGGAATAACGCAACTCTATCTTGCACACCTGCTTAGTATAATACAGATTATATTTTTTTCCCATAATTTCCTTAAAAACGAGTGAATTTGTTTTTAAAACGATACCGTGTTTCTGCGACACTTAAGATTCTACTCTACAGAAGAGTTAGTTTATTTTTCTGCTTTTACATACTGATCGCCCCCCTGTCGCCCCCCACAAATATATCGCCCCCCTTAGAACCCAAATCGCCCACCGGGGGGCGATCGCCCCCAGGTTGGGAACCACTGGTCTAGACGCAAACCAGCATTCTTCATTCTATAACTGCAAGTATTTGACCACAAAACCACTTCGTCCAACAGCCTCTAGCTATCTTATGGAGGGTTAAGTAATGTTCTCAGTTTGGGAAAGAATATAATATCACCTCTTGAGAAAGATTTACGTTAGTGATTCAGAAAATTTTCTTTACTGCATAATTATACTAAGTTTGCAGGCGGATTGAGCAATTGTACAGTTGGAGATTTAGTGCATAAACATTGTTCCATGAATGTTTCTGTCCGTGTGATAGTTATTAGCATTGCAATAACTTGGCTTATGGGTGGATTGTGGACTCAATTCAGGTTAGCAGAAGAAACACAGGCAATCGTTCAATTAAAGAGATTGTGTTTTCTCCATATCCTTTCTACCCACGAAGAGATATCAATTGGAAATATTGAATTTGCAGAGAAGAGAACTAGGATAGACCTGGAAAGTTTTCAGGCAACTTTTATGCCATGAGCGGATTTATCGTTGGGAATGTGGGTTTACCAGAGTAAAGGAGTTAACCGGCTCAATTAAGCTAAACTTACATCTAAAAACAGAAAATTGTAATCTCGGATAAAAATAGCTACAACATTTTTTTTATAGTGTGGAGTTATTGTGCATTTTAATTAGAATTGAGTATAAATTAACAACATTCATACATTATTTTCAAAAATATTTACAATACGCTTGCCAGAGCCTTTGAATTCTAATAGCTGGAATGCAATGCTGGTGCCACTTTTTTCAAGCATGTGTTTACATGTATTTTTCACATGATTTAGGACGTAATTCTTCTTTTACATAGTGTTTTGTAAAATAATAGGAAAATTAATTTTCCTGCTTGCACGTATTCCTGTTTCCTCTCGTATCCTTCAGTAACATGTTCTCTGTTAGCATTTGTGATGACTCACTGTATGGATGCGCTATTACCAGTAACATTTAGAGGACTAACATGTTATCTGTGTCTTTTTCTCAGTGTGTTGGAATTGCTGTGGAGTTCTGCAGTCACACTGTCCACGCCTTCGCACTGTCTAACAAGGAAACACGCCTAGGTAGATCAGCAGACGCACTTACGAACATGGGAAGCTCGGTAATTATGTTTTATTTTGCTCTCCACCAGAATCACTTTACGGAACCGTTATTTATAAAAAAAACTTTAATAAAAAATAATCAAGCATGTCTATTAAATAGTTCTCTCTTTCATCTTCTACTGCAGGAGTTCACAACCGTTGACCACTCTGTGGTACGGGAAGGTCATTCAGGTAGTACGCGACCGCGTTAAAAAAAAAAGCTTTTGTAAAACAAGTTTAAAACTACTCAGTTTTCTTCAAAATATAGTTTTTTCTTCAGAAATCACTGTTTCGCCCCAACAATTTCCCTTTTTATTTCCTTCATAACTCCTGAAATACATTAAAATGTGCAAAAAAAAAATGCCAACTCACCACACCCTCCGGTATTTAGACGGTACACCTACTTCTCATAACAATACCACGTGCTACTCAGTGATGAAAAAGTTGGGAACCCCTGATGCACTGTTTCTTAGTTGGCTGGGTGCCGTCTGCTGTTTAGACCGGTGGGCGATATGCGCCCTTGAGCCTACACGCAGCATATGGGACCTGTGACTGAAAGCAGGCGAGGCAGGCTTTTTTCTCGGAGCACCTTAGTTGTCGCTGGCACTTTCCATCCCACCGCTGCTTTATTACCGTCATTTGATACTTCTCTATGGCGGTAACAGCAGGCCTGACCAGCCGGGGAAACTGGGAGCCACGTTCACGTATAGCTGTTTCCCTGTTAATTAGCACTAAATCAACGCCTGGAACAAAAATTCCCTGCCCGTATATAACTATAAATACATATTTTACCGGGTATTCTGATAGCAAGCATGCTCCAAGTAAAGTTTGTAGCAATGCAAAAATATAGTTCCATGACCTTAACGTCGTATTAAATGTACGAAGTTTAAATTTGCTACTATCGAATTTACTTAACACGCTTTCTATTATTTTATGCGCTGCAATATTAAAATGAGAGGTTTCGGCTGTTCTTTTACACTCCGTGTCAATGTTATTCCCACATACAGCGGAAGGATACAAAATTGGCACGGAAGTAGATCTTAAACAGGGCTTCCAGAAGTGCTGAAGTAACTGTGAACGGACTCTGACATCACGAATCCTAATCGACTCGGTACTGAACTCGAATATTTGTAGTTAATCCCACGTGAACGACATACATGAATAAGAACTGTTACGTTTGGTACTTTACGAAAATATGGATTTTCGTTTTTGCAGTACAATTATACACTAGTGTTTATTCTACTGTCCTTGCCTGGCACGTTTATAGCCTACTTTCCAAAGGAAATAAAGGCTTATGAGTTCATACGTTCCTGTCTGTGTGTATATGTAATGATTCTGTGCGTGTGTTCCTCCCCCCCCCCAAATTTCACCAAACTCGGTATACATATAGTAATAAGTAAGGGCACCTGACTTTTATAGTTTTCAACCACGCCGGGCACTTACTTTAAAAATGGTGGCCATTTTAAAATTTTGGGCTATATATCTCGGAAACCATTCAACCTATTTTAACCAAATTTTGTATGCTGATAGCGAAAGTTGTAAGTATCAAATTCAGAGGTAAATATTGTTGTTGGTCCACCATTTTGGAAGATAGCACCACATGAAAATATAACGCTTTTATGTTATATCTCAAAAACTACTCGACCAATTATCTTCAAATTTGGCAAGCATGTAATAATATGATAGACCAAGTAAATATAAGTAAATTAACTTTATTAACCTCTTGTTTTCAAAATGGCGACCATGCAAATATTTTAGGTTCATTTAATACTGGCTGTGGCCGCGGCTCCGCTCGCGTGGACTACAGAATTATTATTTATGTTTTTTTTAAACATATTGAATTTTATTTAGTGTTAATTTTCTATACATATTATAAAACTCAACGTCTCTCTGTCTGACTGTCTGTTAGTGCGCTTATCACTCGAGAACCACGTATCCGATTTACGTGTTTTTTTTAATTCAGAGCTATGAGCTGGCCAGGTATTAGTATTTATATTTTGTTACGTAAAGTAACATAAAGAATAAACAGTGACGATAATAGTGAATCAAGTCGGAAAAAAGTTTGCCGCCAGCGCGCTATCTTGCAATACGCTGTCTAAAACGTAAAACGGAACAATATCACGCAGTAAAGAATTGTGTAGAATAAAAATACCTAAAAATAACTCCGCGGTAGCATATGTCTATCTATAACAGAGAAATACTAATAAGCGTTGTTGTGGTGTGCAATTCTAATCTAATATAAGAAGTTTCCCTGGTATAGTCATTGTTAAGGTAAAAGTCAAGTGGGAGGTAGTGTGATCCTCTGTCGCCCAGAGCGCACTTCCAACTGATTTGTAAATATTTCCAAACCATCCGCTAGATGGCACCACAGTCGATTTACCCTCCCCCACTCATAATTCTCAGACAACTTGTCATCCATTCGCAGAAACACTGAGTTTCTGTTGACAGGCCAAGTCACCCGCCGGTTCTCTAATGACCCGTCGGCTATAGCAGATTTGCGATAACAACACTGTGTTTGAGGGCTAGCAGCAAGACTACTAGCAAAGGGAGGTTGGCCCGAGCGAGCCAGTTCGAGTAACGGTACATAGAGTGCTATGCGCTGACATCACTATGGCACAGCGACTGGCGAGTCGAGACTGCAGTTAAGGCTAAAACTTGTATCTAATACTCATATGCACGTTGGTACAACTACTGTTTTGCAATAGATATAAAACATATTCTTTTATTTGATATATTTATATTGCTGTCACGAAAGATATTTATATAAAAATAAAATCGTCATTAGCTTATGCAAGAAAAAGTTAGATGAACATCGCGTTTCATGCTCATGGAATCATTCCGCAGAATATCCTCCTGGAATTAAATGAAGATAACTGATAAATATTAGTCAGGCCTAATAAAACAAATATACTCTAATTATATATGCACAAATCTGTGGGCCTATACAGTCACATCCACGACAACGACGAGACACTAATAAAATCCGCTTTAATGTGGGATTGTGCTTCACAGCAACAATAAACTAGCGAATTTCCTGTTTGTACGAGCGTAATACAACAAATAATTGCAACACGGATATGGCATTGGAAATACAAACAGCATACTAAATCATTTAAAAACGCTCAGGTATAATTATATGTTGACAACAAAACAGGGGCCCAATTTTTTTTAACTATCGGGATTATTTTTCTAGCGGATTATTCCAATACTTCCATTCCGATAACGAGTGTTGCGATGCCACAATATGAATTTTTGAGACGACTAGCAACTGTCGAAATAAAATGTATAGGATTTTTGAAGAATCGATTTTACAACTTGGCATCGTTGCATTTCGTGTGTCGTCAGCGAAGCTGTACCAATCACGTTAAATCTGTTGTAGTAGGAAAATTTTCTTTGAAATACATTAGTATCTATTTTATTTATTTGTAGATAATCCGGGATAAGTAATTGCAACTACCTTAAAAAAATAAACTTTCTTCAGTGGCGACGAAACTAATAACTGATATATTATAAATATTGAAGTCAGACATCGGTAATCCACAGGAACTCTTATTTTTCATGCAAATTTGTTTTTTCCTTGAAAGAACTTGTATTGACGTAATTACGCTAATATTTGCCAATGAAATAACTACTCCATGAAAGAACATGTCAAAGAGTTAATTCATATGGCCACTAGATAAAGGTGTAGTATTAATTTAGAATATATTTAAGAAAACTTTATATTTTAATTACTTTATCGTAACTTTATTCACGAAAGAACAGTAAAACGCTTTACCATACTGTAACAAATGATAAAATGCAAATTAAAAAGCAACACTATTGTGATTTATATTTTTCTGGTGTAAATATACCATTACAACATTTTTGATAATATTCAGGCTATGGCTGTAAACTATAAAATATTTTTTCATTAATGTTTGCATGTCTAAAAAAAAATGTATTACGTTTTGATTCACAGTACTAACTACGCTTCACAACTACAGCTTTTCTTGCAAAATTGATTTCGTTATGTATTTTATGTTTCAGCAGTTTCATATAATATATCACATGATATTGTTTAGTAATTCTATCATTTTTCACGCACCAACTTAACTGTGTTTACGCGATGTTTTCATAGATATGAAAACATATTGATAATTTGATATTTGGTAACAGTTTTACTCTCTTTTGTTAATTATATTTATATTAAACCACACGCGAGTGTATTTTCAAGTTTCTTACATCATACAAGGTATTATCGACAAATCTGTAGAGGAATGGCAATTCCAGCAGCTGCCTAGCTGTCGGATTCATTTCGACACTTCATGGATCGATTCCGGTACACAATTCCGCTATCGTGTGTTCAAAAATTGGCTCTAGGCATTCCGATAACGGAATGACGTCTTTCCTCTAGATGAATGATTCCGATAGTTTCAATAATTGGGCCCCAGATTGGGTTGAACCGCGGCCCGAAACTAGCAATAAATGACACACGGCGGCCCTAGCCTCGGGGGAGCGCTGCGTCGCAGTGACGTCACGTGCCACCCTCCGGAGTTCCGTTAATCGAAACAAGCGAGACGACTCAACCTTCGTCTCTAGTTGTCTTGGGTAAGCGTACTCCGCCCATGTGTATGACAATACATATGCCGGTATGGAAGATAGGCATATTGGAAAGCTAATAATACATTTTTGTAAACCTTTCACTGTTGATTACATGGGTTGGGAGCATTTAAGATTCGCTATTTTTACTTGTATATAAAATTATGGCAATATCATTCGATAATGAAAATTATATTGGCAGTGTTTATTTCCGGGAAATTGACCAAAAATTCTGTTATTTTTCAATATGTTAGTGCATAATGTTTGCACCAAATGTCTTGTTCCGTAATTATATAACGTTAGCAAATTTTTTTTTTTTTTTTTTTTTGTATTTAGAAATGTAGTGAAAATGTTTTTAGAAAACATCGGCCGGGTTTATTAGTCGAATTATCTGCTGATACAGTAGCACTTCTAACGTTGTGTTAATTCGAATTTCGGTAATATTTTGATATGCATTTTACATAAAAATTTTCCGCAAAACATTTTGTAGCAATGAATGATTTTATTTGATGAACTGTGTAAGTGACGATAGCACCCTACTGGACAAAATCGTGCCCAAAAAAATATTCATTCATGTAACCTGGAAGTGTTACACTTTAAATTGCTAGGGATATTTACGAGAAACCAATGTTACTTGTGTTAGCTTAAACGTACAAATATAAACTATCATATTTTAAATCTCTAAATGCAAAAGTAAAATTGCATTATAATAAGGTTCTGAAAAATTTATCACTACAAACTTCTGGAGCTTTTTGTATTGCATTAAGTGTACGTAACACTTTGTTTTTCTCTGTGCATTATAAATCGAAAGTTTATGTTGGGATTTAAAAGTGTGTAAGACAAGGCTGCTGCCTCAACCTCACCACCAAACAAAAGACTCATAAATAAATAGTATTCCTTGTAGTTTTTGTTTACCTCTAATTAAAAAAAAAAAAAATTTATTTGCCCCTGGCATAGTAATGAGTTGGCCCTAACTAATATAATTTACAATGTAGATATTTGCTGAAGGGCAAATGGAGATGTTATACCTCACCAAAAAATACGCCAGACTTGAATATAAAATTTTTATTTCGAAGAAACAAGTAACAGGTTACTACTTTCAAGTATGTTAACATTGTTAACATATTTGTTCAGTAAGTTACTTTTACGTTATATGAAAAGCAGGCGGTTATTTACGTAAACGATTTAAAGAACAAATAGCCTTACAAAACTTTTGTAGACTGAAAATTTAAAAATTTACTTAAATCAGGCGACTCTTATAAATCAACTAAGTTGCGCTTTGACTGCCTAGCGAAACCTGCTTTTTTTTTGTTTCCACATTTTTCAAAAGTTTTAAATGGAGCTTGGAAAGGATTTGTGGAAGGTTTTGGTAAGTAATTCGTGCTCGAGAACGCTTGATATTACAAGTGAGAGAGGCAATGATTGCCCACGACAAACGCATAAATCGAAAGTGATCTTCAGTTATGTAACGCGCGGGAAGAAGCAGTATTTTTTATCGCATGCTAATTTTCTTCGCATACTTCACTCTTCTTGAAGAGGTAGTCTTATTTGGTATGTGTATTCTTATGTGTGCTGTTATGTGTGTCAGGTGTGCGCGATACCAGTGTTTACCTACATGGACGTATTTCTGCATATATACGTACGTAGACCATGTATGTATGTATGTTTCCAACCAATAACATTTCCGACATAGCCATCTGACAACACAAAATAAGGCACTGAATCAGATGTAACATTTTCAGTCTTTCAAAGTTTTTAAATAAGCCTGAATACATTTTTTAAATAGTTATATCGAAGCATTTAAAACGTGTCTTGAATTTTGAACGTACGAAAAAACTTTTGTTTGTAAACAAGAATTAAATGGCCCTAAATAATATGGAGTTGAAATTTTCTCGGCCATTGAAAAATAGCAGCCCCGCCTGGTTCGAAAGTATTTTAATGTGAAATGAAAGAATATATTACTTATTTTGTCGTTGAATAATAATACAACTAAATAAGAGAATGAACTAGCAAGACTGTAAATGACAAACGATTTGATCCTTTTCTAGCATCTTTGTGGGCCAGTTCCGTACAATAAAAGCGGATGTTGTGTTTGTTGAAGGACATGTAAATTGTCTGAAAATTAATACACAGTACATGTAACGCAAAAAATATATATTATATATTATATATATATACACACACACACACACTTGCGAGATACTTCGTAAAGCTTCCGTAAGGCACTAAGAAATAGAAGAGAAGGGTCTGATGATCAGTTCGGGATTGTAACCACTCTTACGTAAAACTTAAAATAACGAAACAAAAATTAGTTTTTATTTCGAATGTTTTGAAAGATATTATTAAACACTTAGTACATATTGAAAAAAAAAGATGATTGTTGACATTATTTCCATACAGAATTTTTTGATTTTCTTGTTATAATACAGCAATTCGTCTACTTCCTACATGCTAACTTTCACACATGGAGTCTGTTACCGTACCACAGCCGGAATGGCGCCCGTGGCTGTGATCCGCAAAAAGCATACTCAACTGGCCACATTCCGATACCTCTACAATGCGCAGTATGAGCAAACAAGAAGTTCGTATCCCTACAAGAAGTCGCATCTGTGTGGCGCCTGCGTCATTCTACTTCCGGCCAATCTTCTGCACTGACTGCAACGACGCACTATGGGGTATTAAGCCTAAAAACCTGGCCAAAAACATTTTTAAGTTATATTTGATAGAAAATGTGTACCGTAGTAGTTTGTTACTCTAACTTTATTAAAAAAACATTTTAGGGGATTTAGGGGACACACATATATTTTTTAATTAAAAATAAAAAAGGTAATTTTACTGGTTTATTTAGTTGTGGAAAATAATTAAAAGTAACACAATACAAAAATTATACAAAAATTGAAATTTACAAAAGACCCTCAGTTTTCTCCTCATCTTGAACAGTTTTCTCCTCATCTTCATCACTTTCCTCCTCATCTTCATCTCTTTCCTCCTCATCTTCATTATTATGCTCTGAATCACTTGATGCAGAGAATTGGCTTGGCTTTAACAATTCTATTGCATTTTTGGAGAATGCTTGCTTAGGTTTGTTGGATTTAGGACGGATGCTTGTTATATACGGGTCTGATGTCAACAAAAGCCTGTTAAGTATGTCCTGATTGCAGGCTGCTCTGGAAAATTTCCGAGAGTAATTTTGTCGGTATTGGCGAAAGTGTTTGTTCCTGACTTCTGCGGCTTCTTCTGATAGTTGCCCAATCGGTAAAATAGAATGTGAGATGACACTGGGCGCGTGTGTTAATATTTTATGTAATGTCGGTGACATTGGCTGCCAATTATAATCGTTGACATAGTGTTTAGCAGTATCAACTGCGTATTCCGAAAATGTATCTACATCTATTTGGAAACCCGAGGATAACACTTCTAAAACTATTTTTAATCTATGGATTAGCTCTTGGTCTACTCCTGTTAGCAAGGCAGCCATCTCGGGATCAGCGAAAAATCGACGAGACGTGTTGCCATCATTCGTGTTGCCGAATCCTGCTTTTGGCACGTCCACAAGATATCCCAGTTTGTCTTTGAATTCTTTTTGGATTGCTACCTTCGCATCTGCTATCTTCTTCTTGTCATCTGCCATCGANGTTGGCCACATCCGTAAAGGTTTACATTTTTGATTTATGGCCAGGTTTTAAGGCTAAATACCCCATAGTGCGACGGCAGAAGCACGAGTTCGTTATGCGATGACGTCACGTTGGCGGCAAATTGTTGAACATTAGGTTAGAAATTTTGAAGGAGGTCGTTATTAGGGGTGGTATGCATCTAGAAGTAGTTTATATTACCTTTTCTAGTCTGTAAAATGTTTCAAGGAGCTATATTTAATGCAGCTAAGGTGATGTGCATCGTCTGATTTGAGATGTTCTAGGTGGAATGTTGTTTATATCATTCATGATACATCACTAGACACTGGCTGTCAGAAAGGTGCACTCGTTCGTGAAATAGAATAAACTGTAAATTACACAATGTAGAATTTCCTATAAACCGTACGGCAATAAGTAATAACAATTTTGCAATTTGTAGGGCACAGACCAACTACGTTCCTTTGTTTCTCCGCTATTATTTTGGAAATGGATTTACTGAATTATATTACTTTGAAAACATTTCGTATAGCGCAGAAAAACAAAGCCATATTAGTGAAATTAATTTCCAGTTACATCTGCATTACTAAGGTTTTTGTTTCACTCGTTATCTCACTAGTTCTAACTTCATGTACGCATGCCTTGCCCGGTCCTAACTCACGGAGTTCGTAGAATTGTCGGCCATGTTATGAATGACAATCATGTGCTACTGCGATATTGCACGGATAAACTACAATACAACCGGGGTAAGAAATACATATGTCCAACAGCAACAATAAGGCTTCAACTTGCTCTGTGTGTTTGTAGTGTGTGTGTACACGCGCGAACGTGTGCATGCACCATTTCCCAAGCCCTTTTTTTCTCCCTCTCTCTTGTGCACACGCGTGCATACACAAACACGCGTTAATTTTTTTTTTTTTTAATAATAATAAGTATTATGTAGTACCTTATCGGTGTTTCTTTAGGATATATAGGTGTAAGCCATTTCTGTTTTCCTTTTTCTTGAAGGGAAACCTCGTGCCTTTTTCGACTGGACGCTTCGGTGTCCCACATTCTTTTACTTTGATCGCACAGCCATTGTGGAGCCTGCATTCACTTGATTGCAACTCACCTGGCAGCCATGCATCTGAACCGGACTGCAGAAGGAGTTGCGAGACTCGTGCTGGCCAGACTAATTAATGTGTGTCATCCCCATCCAGTCCCTTCCCCTTAGCAACACAGTACAGTAACTTAAAATGCTTGCCCGACAATTTCCGTACAGTCCGGCTGTACATGCGAACTATTTGACGTATTTTCTTCCAGTGGACAAAAGATTGCAGCTCGAAATGAAAATAACGCGTATTTAGTTTCTCTTTGAAAAGAGTATATATGTATTTGGTCACTTTATATTCTTCAAAATATTTCCTTTATAAGTAAATAGTAACGTCTATATGCTTACATGCAAAAAGGATACTTGCTGTTATTTTTAATTATGGCATATTACAAATAAGTATTCAAAATTTCACAAAAATTATTTTTTTAATCAGTTATATAATACGTATACAATACTTTCAGGCTGTAATACTATGACTAATAAAATACGTACATTACTCTATCACATATAATACAATCAATAAAATAATTACAACTTATTTTCTTTTAAATTATGACAGTTGCTCTAGTATAGTTTGGTAAGATATGCAGAAAGTTGTGCTGTTAGTTGCAGCTCTATGAAAAAAGTGAGTTCCAGGAAGACGTACAAAAAATTATATATTTTTTTTATAAATTGCGTAAACGATAAAATAAAAATTGTATTAATTGTTCACAAAATATTTTTCCTTTTAAATCACATTTTCATCGATTTTTCACAATCATTCCTTTCAAATGCCACTGTATAGACAAGTGCATACATAAAAATGTTTTTTGTGTGCTGTACCTACATTTTATTGTGTTTACGCATGACAACCTCCATAATTATAAGTTTACAGTAATAACAGATTCAAATTTCAGTTTCAAAATGAGATTACTGAAATGTGTGCGATTTACATAATAATTTTTTTTGGCTGCATCGCAACAGGTATAATAACATAGACCTGCAATGGTCGGTTGCTCATGATCGCATTACTTCCATCACTGTCATTTTTACAGGCAGCAGCAAATGCTCGTGGCGATAGCTAGAGACACAAGCAGACACACGTCGTCTCCTCCGCCTCTGCTGGTAGGCAGGTGCTCAGTCCTCTTCCAACTGTTCACAAGCCATTACCAGGCCTGTTATCCCACTCATTATCCACCTCACTCTCCCTGTTCATTCACTTTCGACATCTTCACATAGTTCCATCTTCTACCACTGCGCTACGAAGGCAGCAGCTTCCTAGCTGTATTATAGAATGTTTTTTGTATTTCCAATATTGTACAGTTATTTTACATGTTATAGTTACTGCGATTTATTTATATGAAATTATACATTAATATCTTTGACTTTGTGCGAAAAAAAATGCTGTATTTGACATTATTTTTAATTTTAAAAATAAATTATCCAGTTAACAGGTGTAATATGTATTGTAACTTATTTTCATAAACTTAACTTTTAGCACACCTATAAAATGTAATGCAACTATTTTCTCATGATAAAGCATAGAAAAAACTGCTAACCTGGTTAGATTAAGTTTTTTAATCAAATCAGTTTTGTTATTTATCCAGAGAATAAATACGCTCATTCATGGGTAATAAATGGAAATTTTCGTAATTAATTAATTAATTTGCCCACGGAATAAAATATAAACATTTATCTTTCATATGAAACTCAAGCCATATTTTTCTTGCGATTTTGGAAGTCTCTACGGTACTTTTTAAAAAGTTGTGCATTTACTGTGATGCTGGTTGCATCACTATAAGGATATTCACTTTACTTCTACCTTAACGGTTGAATCTACTATGTTATCTGGTATTGGTAGGCCCATGCTTTTTATACTTTTTCCTGACAATGTTTGCACTTGCTTTTCAATTTCAATGAGTGCAAGGTGAAAAACGTCATTGAATGTTGCTCGTGAATTAAATGGTAAAAATGCTTATTAGTATGTCTGTGTTATAGACATATATATGCTACCATGGAGTTTTTTTAGGTCATTTTTATTCTACACAATTCTTTACTACACGATATTGTTCCATCTTTAACGGTTTAGATAGCATATTGCAAGAGAGCGCGCTGGCTGCAAACTTTTTTCCGACTTGATTCACTATTATAATCACTGCTTATTCCTTATGTTACTTCACGTAACAAAATATATACTAAAATCTGGCCAGAGAACATATCTATGAATTAAAAAAAAACACGTTAATCGGATACGTGGTTTTCGAGTGATAAGCGAACTAACAGACAGACAGAGAGACGTTGAGTTTTATAATATGTATGGATAACTTCCATACCATTTGGCCAATTTCAACCAAATTTTGTACGCACACGGTACGTATTATAAGCATAATATAATATAAACAATAACCACTTTTCTCCCCCATTTTGAAAGATAGCGCCGCATGTAAAAATAAATCTTTTACATTATAACTCGAAAACTACTCAACCAATTTTCGCCAAATTTGACACGAAAGAAATACTGTGAGGCCAGGTAAAAATAAATAATTAAACTTCATTTGGTACTTATTTTCAAAATGGGTGACATGGAAATATTTCAGGTTTATTTGGTATAACCATTATACCATTTAACCAATTTCAACAAAATTTTGTACGTTGACAGTATCTATTACAAGAATAAAATAAACCAAAAAACGCCGGCGGTTTTTTCAGCCATTTCGTAAGATAGCATTACATGAATTAATCAAGCTTTTGTGTAATTTATCTGAAAACAATTGACATATTACTACCAAATTTGGCAATCAAGTAGTACTGCCGCAGTTTATATGTACAAACAAGTTTCAAGTCTGCCAAACACTTATTTTCAAAATGGCGGCTTTCTAGCTATTTTAGCATAGTATGTTATATCTTCAAAAACATTTAATCAATTCCAACTTAACTTTGTATGCTGGGAGTATATAAAACAAACATTAAATGTGTCTAAACGAGCCTCTTTTGTCCTCCATTTTGGAAGATAGTGCCACACGAATAAATAAAAATTTTATGTCATATCTCGGGAAACAATTCCTACCAAATATGGCAAACAAGTTGTACAGCGGTAGGTAATGTTAACTGATATGTTTTAGATATGTCAGACACTTATTTAAAAATTGCAGTTATATAGCTATTTTAGTTTTGTAGGTTATATCGTTAAAACCATGCAATTAATTCAATTGGAACTTTGTATGATGGCTGTATATATTACAGCTGTTCAACATGTACACAACATTTGTGTCCGCCATTTTGTAAAATAGTATTACTTGACAAAATAAAATTATGTGATCTCCAAAAAAACAACCGATTCCTACCAAATTTGGTTAACAATTAGCACTATGGCAGGCTATGTAAACTGATAAATTTTGAGTGGTCAGATACATTTTCTAAATGGCGGCCACAAAAATTTTTGCTCCAAATTTTTATCTATGAAACGGAAAAATAAATTTTAACTTAACTTTGTATGCTGATAGTATCAGTTATATTAATCAAAATTGTCAATACAAAGCCTTATTTCTCCGCCATTTTGTAGGATGGCCCTACATTAAGTAATATAGTTTTTATGCCGTATCTCGGGAAACAATCAATCGATTTAGTTCAAATTTGGCGAAGAAGTTGTACTGTGGTAGGCTATATTAATTAATATGTTGTAAGTATGTAAGTCTCATTTTTTTAAATAGCGTGCAGTTGATTGCAAGTTAGCTCAATTTTACAAGTTGTTCTGAATTCGAATCCCAGGTAAGTCACTCGTGTATTTTAATTGTCTTTGTACTGTTTCACATGTTTCTGGTTTCGTCTCTAATAATATTGTTGTCAATGAGACGGCAACGACTACCTACAATCTAAGCTTTCAAGAACTTCACTAAAATTTATTTGTACCCATGTAGAGGAAAATAGGTTCATTAGTTATCAGTAACTACTTGTTACAATTTATGATCTATACAATTTTTAAAACACTTTAACGATTTTGTAACAAATACAACGATAATACGTAATGGAGACATTATAGAAATGTTAGTTCGCAAATATGTGTTTATGATAATATTTTTCAAAGTGGCAAAATATCAAATGTTGAGTTTGATGTCTGTTGAATCTACATAACTAAATATAACCAGTAATTTCATATAAAATATTAAATATATGAACTATTTTATTTGAAAATCACATTTATTCCACATATTGAAAAATGCAAATACTTAAATTGGCGAGATGTCGTTAACCGGAAGCTCAGAAACGATTCCACCAAATGCCACAAAATTTAATTTTGAGGACATAATACATAGATAGTATTACAACAAATTAGATTCCCTCTATAGTGGTGGAAGTCATATCAAAAGGTTTTTTTATTTTCGTGTTGTGGGTATTTTTTAGCCTACTTTCCAAATAAAAGATAAGCTTATGCAATCAACTGAATGTCTGGAATATATGCCCCACCCCCTTAATAACCTTTAAACCCATTAACCGAATTTCACCTAACTCGGCCCACTTATAGTATTTTGCAAGCACATTTGACTTTTATAGTTTTATATTACGCTCGGTACTTATTTTCGAAATGGTGGCGTTTTTTGCCTACTTTCCGAAGGATGCGATTACCCTAATGTATGTCTGGAATGTATACCCTTCCACCTCCTAATAACGTTTAAACCCAACAAAAGAATTTAACCAAACTAAGTGCACACATAGTATTTAGAAAGAACATCGGATTTTTATAATTCACGTTTAAGACGGGTAGTTATTTTCAAAATGGTGGTAATTTTAAAATGTAGGGAACCACAAAACCGATTTAAACCAAATTTGGTACATTAACAGTGCATGATGTAAGCACTAAATAAAAAAAACTATAATGTTATGGGACCACCTCCATTTTGGAAGATATTATAAATTGACAAAATAAAGTTTTTCCATTATATCTTGCAATCCATTATAAATATTTAAAAACCAGATTTTATACGTTTACAGTGGATGATGTAAGCATTTGATTAAACAATTTATAACTATTATTATTGGCCCTCCATTTTCGAAAATAGTGTAAATTGAAAATAAAATCAAGCTTTTACATTATATTTCGGGAACCATTTCACCGATTTAAACCAAATCTAGTAAGTTGGCAGTAAATAATGTAAGAACTAAATTAAGAAAGTGATAATGTAATTAAGCCACCATTTTGTAAGATAGAGCAACATTTACACTTTGCGTTATGTCTCGTAACTACACAGCCGATTCCTGCCAAATTTGGCATGTAAGTAATGCTGTTGTAGGCGATGTTTATATATGCGATTTAATTTGATGACTTATTTACAAAATAGCGGCAATGTAAATTATTTGGGCTTATTTACAATGTTTACCACATCGTTTAACCATTTTAGACCAAACTTTCTATGCTGAAAGTATTTATTACAGTCATCAAATGCGTCTACGCAGAGCCTCTGTTACTCACCATTTTGTAAGATGTCACATAAATAAATTAAGTTTTTTATTATCTCGAGAAAATCAACCGATTCCTACCATATTTGGCAAACAAGTAGTACTACAGTAGGCCATATAAACAATCATATTTTAAGAGGGCCAGACACTTATTTTCAAAATAGTGGCCGTATAAACACTTTAGCATAATATGGTGCACTACGAATCGATGTAACCAGTCACCTTAACTTTGTATGCTGATAGTATCTATGTAAGCAATAAATGAGCTAACATTTTGTTCACCATTTTGGACTACAGCAGCAATAAAAAAATTAAGTTTTTGTGTCCTATCTAGGGGAAAAAAATTAACTTAAACACACCAAATTCAGGCGACATGTTGTACTTTTGCGGCCAATCTAAATTTTTATAACTTTAGGGAGGGAGGTAATATATTTTCACAAAAACATCTATGAAAATATTTTCGGTTAGTATGCCATTGCCCCAAACAATTTCAACAGTCTTTAATGTGTAGCAGTATCTATGACAAACGTAGAATGTGCCAATGCATAACCGTTGTGTTCTCCAGTAATTAAGATAGTAGTACCACAAGAGAAAATGGAGCCTCCAAGTCCGGGGCCAATGAACCGATTGCCACCGAACTCTGCACACAAGTAGTGCTACAAAAGGCCATGTTTTAGGCGGGTCTTGCTTTATTTATAGTACGGCTGCCATGTAAATAATTTAGATAAGTTTTTCATATATATTAGGCAATTTAAACAATTTATATTAAACTTTGTACGCTGAGAGTATCCATAATAAGGCATCAAATATACCTACAGAGATAAATTTTTGCCACCTTTTTGTAAGATAGTGCCAGGTGATAAAATGCAACGATTATGCCATATCTCGAGAACCAATAATCAAAGTCTCACCAACTACTTCTAAGTGGTACTACGAAGTAGTATTACTGTAGGCCATGTAAACGTGTATAATTTAAGTGAGTCAGACTGTTCATCAAAATGGTGGAATGTAAATTATTTAGATAAATTTTATAATATATATTATATAATGTTATAAATTTCGACCAAACTTTGTATGCGGACAGTATCTGTTAGAAGCATCAGAAATGCCTCTACAGTGCCTGAACTTTGGCATTTTTGTACGAGAGCGCCAAATGAGAAACTAAAGATTTTAGGCCATATCTCGGTAACCAGTCAACCTATTTCCACCAAATTCTGCACAAGAGTCGTGCTACGGTAGGCCATGTAAACGTACATCATTTAAGAGACTCACACACTTGTTTTCAATATTATGTCCCTGTTAACATTTGAAGTTGGTAAATCCAGTCTACAAAAACCGAAGTTTATGCTCCGAATCCTACCTCCACAATGTACTTGGCTGCACGCCAACTTACGATACGAGGCGTTATGTAAAGTCCCAGGTAAGGCATGTGTGTATTTGTGTGGCCTTATCCATAATAGCTCGTCCGGGTCCAATAGTCCGCTGACACACTTCGTCCACTGATGTATATCCCAACGTGCGCGTCTACAATTACAATGTCTGAAGCTAACCTTTCTGACACTATCACCAGAGGGCACCAAATTCGGTACCATTCCAATCTAAGCTTTCGGACACTAGTATTAGAGTGCACTGAAATCGCTGCTTCAATAAATCGTATGCAATTTCTCACAAATATTCGTATTTATAGCTTATTTTTTTTTAATATGAGTTATGCAAGCGAGTAATGTTTTAATTTTTCTCTAACTGAAATTTATTCCAATATTGTTTTTTTTTTGTTCGAGTCAGTACATTTTTGGGATTTTCAATTATTAAAGTTTTGTTTCCACAGCGGCAAGATTGACGATCATGATTTTGTACATGTAGCATTTATATTATTGTCAATCTTCGTGCTTCGATATAATACAACGTTATTTACTTTTACCGTTTGCGCACGTTAAGATATAAACAAAACAAACAACTTCTGACACGTCCGCGTGCGTCCCAGGACGAAAGTTGAAGTTAGCAAATGATCTCTGGACATTGGGACCGCGAGCTGTGGCGTCAGATATCACGTGCACCAATCAGCAGTTAGGCGTCCACGGACCAGCTATTGTGAACAATGCTTAATTGTCTCACTAGTATTGCATTTGTTTCTGGCAGCATCTCTATTGATATCGCTTTCAAAGAGACGTCAAGACCCACCTTCCATCTAACCTTTCAAGAACAACATCTAAATTATTTTAATCCATCCATGTAGAGGACAGTAGTCTCATTAATTATATTGGTAACTTCTTTTTATTTATTTTAGGCCATAAAGTATTTTGTATCTGAATAGGTATACATAATAAAAAAGCTTTAAAAAAATATTTTTATAACGTTATTTCATAAAAAATTAAATTTATATTTTGACGATAATTACAACTTATAATACTATTAACTTAAATATTTATTAAACTTCAGAAAAAAAAACACTTATGTTCTCCACTGTAATAATTTTTATTTTGCTTCTGGTTTATACCGTAATATGAACCACATTACTTACACATGTGTATTTTCTCTCCTCGTCGAAGGCAAAAAGGATCCAAGATCTACATATCTTTCGATTAAAATTAATTTAATAATTTCACTAACGCCTACAATCCTGTTGGCTCAATGTCTTAAATTGTACTGATCATTTGATATTATTAGATCGACTCACATAGTCGACAATGTCAAAAAACATACTTAGTTTTATTGTTAAGCATAAATGTATTTTGTATCGTTCTCGGTGAAACGGGTTATAACATATGTGTGAATGACCAGACTTTGTTTTCAAATAAGAACTCGAATGCTTATTTTTGTTTCGGCAGGTATTGTCCGGAATCACCCTGACCAAGTTCGCGGGGATCATCGTCCTGGCCTTCGCGAAGTCTCAGATATTCCAGGTGTTCTACTTCCGCATGTACTTGGGCATCGTGCTGATAGGAGCGGCACACGGGCTGGTGTTGTTGCCTGTTGTCCTCAGCTACATAGGTAAGGGGTTTGCAGCATGTTGGGCTACGTGCACTGAAAAAAAAAAAAACAGAACAGTTGTGTAATCTGGTTTCATGGTCGCAACAACCAAACTTCTGTACCAGCAACGTAATGTCCTGTTAGTTTATTGCAGTTCTTTTTGTTGCTGAAGCTGTTCTGCAGACGGAACTATCTGTTCAGTAGTAGGGACAGTTAGCTGTGCTCTGTGGCCTATATTCGTAGTTGCAAATACAATCGCAGACAGGAACACAACATACAGTTCTGTTGATGTCACTACGTCAACAAAATTTGACGGTACCAACAACCAAGTCCCTTTATAAACAGTCTAGTTGGACTATGGGTTAAATAACTTGGTTCCTACAACTATACATATAATTTTTTTCTCAGTGTGTCCACACTGACAAAACTTTTTGTCGTTAAGGTGTACTCAGTTTCATTGGTTTTAAATGTGTCTCCACTGGCGACATTTGTCATCGCTCATCAGACGTAAGTACAGTTGTGGAACGTATATCGTGGGTACTTCCGTCGTACTAACCTATTAGTATTTTTAATAGTTTTATTTTTTTTTGCTGAAGAGTGTTAAAATTTCATAATGAATGACGAAAGCATAGACAAAGTAAAAGACGAGACTGAAAGTAGGCCTTCTCTCTACAATAACCTAAAATAATATTCATACAGCAACTTGAAGTTAAGGCTATGGGCAGAGGTTCGCGAGGCTGTGTTTGGGGACTGGAATCCAACTACCTACGATAGCAACAAATATGCACTTATTCCGTGTACACACTCACAGACGACACAGCTGTTTTGTCTCTCCGCTGTAGCCATGCCAAGAAGGTATAACTACTACAAGTTGTGGCGACATTCTTTGCCACTTTCTTACGTCTATTGCCAATTTGGTAGACAGTTAATGTTATTTCTAAAGTTATGTACCCATAAGCAAGCCAGACTAACATATATTTGAGGGGTTGGTTGGTACATTACTTTTCGAAAATATTATAGCAACCTTTGAAGATAGTTTTTTTTTTTTAGGTTTGGAGGTACAACGGATTCAGATTTCTGAGCTATTAAACAATCAACCAAGAGTTCATAACGTTGGATAAAAATTAAGTAACTTATTTTATCCTCAACAATTCTTTAATTAAAAGGTAGCTGATGAACAAACTAAATACGGTGAAAATAATTTCTCCAACTTCTTGTGATTGCAGGCCCTCCAAGCAATCCACTTAGGAACAAGGCGGAAGTCACGACAAATGGGACGTCAATCACACACGAAGACCCAGCTGGTCTGAATAACGAAAGATGAAAGTAAATAATTTCATTGAAGCGATATGAAGTGACTATATGGACTATTTAATTACTTTTTTATGTTGTTTGATTGTAAATAAACTAATGGAAAAATGTTGTTCTTTGGACATTATGGCACACTGTGACTTTCCTCACAACGTGTGTATGTATGTGTGTGTCTANATATATATAGTATAAAGTAAATGTTCACTTGCCAGTAATGGAAAAAGTGTTAAGATCCTACAACTTAAATTTAAAATCAACTATAAACAATTATTCCGGAATTTTGTCAGTTGTGAAAATCTTATGTCATACTTAAGTTGTCATTCAACCATTTCCTATAATATCTAGACAACCATCCTCCTCATTCAGGGTAAAATGCCCGTTCTATTATTAAAATATATCCTTTTTTCCATAAACATTATAACCCCGGATCTTGTATGTCGTCACTGACGTACATCTTCTTTAACACCTGATGAAATATAATTATATTTACATACTAGTATGCAAGTCGGTAAGTAACTCGCACAAATATAGGCCTAAATTTTTAGGAAAAGAAAAAAATGTTGTAATATAATCTAGGGAACTCGGATTTCACTTTGATGCACACATTAGGCTTGTTAATGAAGCTACTAAAATGCCATATATATATATATATATGTTAATCTGCTTCTAACAGACTGTATTTTAAATAAATTGGACCCTTACTTGAGGATATGTGATATTTATGAATATTTTGAGGATTTTCGATGCCACTCCATCACGAAGTATTTGCAAAACTCTCTGAATTTGACAAAATAAGCAGATTTTAGGTCGATGGAAAATATGCCAAATGAAAAATCTAGTGTTACTTTCGTTACAGGATTGAAGGTGTGTATGTACCATTACTGAAACTGGTAAAGGAGTAAAGCGTAACAAGAAGTTGTTAAGTACACTCTTCATCTCAGACTGCCTCAATCGCGGGATAGGCATTTACATGTAAAATACATTATTTCACTGCTTCCACATTTTTTTGTGATATCGGTTTCAAATAAAAATCGTTTTGCAGATTTTGAAAAGTACTTTTAGGCAACAGCGCTAAAATCCTCATACAATATTTCCAAGGTCATGATACATAGGATGGAAACATTTAAAACGCCACAGATTTCTGGCTGTAGGTTCAGTGATGTGAAAGGTTCTGTAACGGCTTTGCCTGAGATGAGTTGCTTAAAAAAGAACTGGACGCCGACACTCAAGCTCTTCAAACAAAGGAGACACGCTAAATTTTGTAATCAAATACTTGCAAGAAAAACTCATGCTGAAGCGTGTAGTGTGGACGAGGATGGGGCGTGCTAAAACTTGAGAGAGTGGCGGGGAAGCATTAGGCAGCCAGGCTGCGGCAGCCGAAATGTTGAGCAGCCAAATTGTAAGAGCCACAACCGTCACCAATCGTGATATTTGCATCGAGCGAGATTGATGTTGAAGAAGTAATTATTGTCACTCTGTTGAAATCGAAAGAAACGAAAAGCAAGAAAATGACATTGGATTCACCCCCTGCTTACAGAACGACACTCAAAAGACTTATTTCATAATTATTTAATGAATCTTCGAAACCATCCGGACAGATTTTTTAATTTGTCAGTGCAGTTATTTGACAATTCATTGCAAATGTTAAGAGAATCAATCACTGGTACTAATGCCCGCATGCGTGCTTGTATAACTCCCGAAGAAAAATTGGTGATTACTTTGAGGTGAGTACAAAACTTTATTTGTATATTGTAGATAGTTAATTTGCAGCCAAACAATAAGGAAGTAATCAGACCATTTACTTAAAGCTATTCCTTGCACATCACTTTTAATTATATCTAATTTCCGACAGGATTTTCTTGTATTTGTTGTACTGCTTCCTGATTTTGAAATAATTCAATTACTGCGTATTCCTGGGACACATCTGACAGTTGTGTCACTTGGTGAAGGCACATAGTTAAGTTATGATGTAGTGTCCAGTCTGTCTGCTGCAGCTGCAGAAGTGTATCCGCGATATTGTCCACTGCTTGACGTTGCTGGTGTATAGTCGGCTAAGGGTGTTTATCCACGGCGATATTGTCCAATACCTGCCGGATATGGTGCGTAGTCTACTGAGGTTGTGTATCCGCAATATGTGCTATTGATTGTTGTGGGTACGTAATCTGAGTAGCCACGACGAACTTGTCCAATCTGCATGCGGTGAGTTTCCAGTGGAACTGCTTGTGCTCTTTATACTAAGTTAATAATTTCCATTTTCGTAGACAGTTTTTGATGTTCGGGAATTTTATTGAAATCCTCTACCAGTGAAAGAAGAAATAGTCTATCTGAATCATATTCGTGTCTCTTTTCACATTCCTCTCTCCTTGCTATACTTATTTGTTTTCAAACATTAACCACTTCGTCATATTCTGCCTTCTTTTTCTTTTTTTGGAACAGGTGAACGTCTCCCAACACCACCACTATCATAATTTTCACTATCACCTGTTTCAGCAATGCTTCCTTGTGTTTTATTACTTACAACGGCTACCTTGAGACACTACAACTGATCGAAGTACACATATGTACTAGTTCACTAAACAACATTATCCATTTTGACTATCAGTTAGGTTAGACCTAACTTTCGTATGTGTTTTGCAATTAACCACGTCACTATGAACTATGGGAATGTAAACATTGGAAAGATAGTGTGAGGCAAGATGGCGGACGTGTTGTATGAGCGAGTGTGTGTCGCTAAAATGTGTCTCGATGGGGCAAACAAGATGTGAATCCAAGTCGTAAACGTTGAACATGTTATGGTCCTCTGGGGCTGGATCGAGATGCTAGCAACCGGACGTGTAATTACGGTCTCGTGAAAGCGGAATTACAACAAAGTTTAAATGTAAAGAAAGTTAGTGCGCGCCCGCAACGATTACCATGGCAGCATCAACAACATACCTGCAACTCATCATTTTCGATTACGTGTTGGACAAAATAAATGAAGTGAAGGCTGTTTTAAACGAAGTCAACAGTGATCTTGGGAATTTTTTAGATTTTGCGATAGCATTTGAGGAAGTTTCAGAGAAAAAGGATGAGTTCTTAGCCAACTATTTTGCTTTGTGTGCAGTCCCGCCAAAAGCGAAATAAGAATAATTCAGGATTTGAAGGAGGCTTTTGTGTATTTTGAAAAACTTTTTAGGCAACTTCGGATAGCACATAATAGATGCACGGTTAGAGCATCTGAATTAGTTTCACGTGAGGCATGTGTTCGATCAGTGTTACCACCGTTGTCGCTGCCTACTTTCTCGAGCAATAGGGCTGAGTGGGCTTCCTTTGCGGAGATTTTTAATCCAGTGTGCATCAAGACTCTTCGCTCAGTAACGTACAGAAGTTCCACTACCTCATTGATTGTCTGATGGAACTAGTAAGTAACCTATCACTTACAAATGAGAATTATGATGTGATTTGGTCTTCATTAGAGAAAAAATACAAAAACTTGAGTATTACTACCAGTGCCACCATTCATGTTTAGAAAATTCTGCATTTACCAGCTGTGGTTGGCAACTCCACAGAATCGTTGTCGCGCTTTGTCAATACAGTGTAGGAAAATTTAAATGCACTAAGCGCTGATCATTTTCCTGTCTCGAAATGGAGTTTCCTTTTATTGAACATTTTGCTTAAAAAACTCGATGTGTCACTACGCCAGGCCTTTGAAATGTTAATAGAACAAGATCTCCCTACATGAGATTATCTTCTAAAATTTTTGGAACGGCATACTGTTGCGAGTGAAAATGTACAACTAGTTAGCTCTCAGGGTGCATCCATGACTAAGGGCTGTGTAAATCGAATCTACAAGTCTCCATCCTCTGGTGTGAAACCTAGTGGGCAGTTAACCAGTTGTCGAAGCACAACACTAATTACATCTGAAGATGTTGCAAGTTGTACATTATGCAAGGAAAATCGTGCTCTGCATAAATATGAACAGTTTCTGTGAAAATCAGTTGATTACAGAATTAAGTTTCTTAAAGATCAGTCATTGTGTTTTAATTGCTTGAAACCCCCTCATAGTGTTCAGATATGTATGTCAAAATTATCTTGCAGGAAGTGTTAAAAGTAACATCATCTCTTTACTCAGGAACGACAGTCTGATCAGGGTTCAGAGCATGCCTCACCTCACGATGCCTCTATTAATAAAGTGCAAGCATTGCTCTTATCTAGTGAGATACAGAGTCAACAAATCAGTGTTTTATTGTCAACTGCTCTTGTTCATGTAAGAGATCACAGTGGACAGTTCCAGGTTGTGAGAGCCCTTCTGGATGGTGCATCGCAATCTTCATCTCTGACGGAGAATCGTGTGCAGCGATTAGGTCATAAGTGTGTGGAAATTGCTGGTGTTGGCCAATCTCGCGTGCCAGGCTCAAGAGGAGTTGTACAGTGTTCTGTTGAAACTGTGTATTCATAGCATATTCATTTTGACACACAGGCTATCAATTTAACTGAAATAACTGATCCTATGCCATCCTCTAAAATTGCAACCAGTTCTGTAAAACATCTCAAGGATTTTAAAGTTGGCATATCCATCTTTTGATATGCTTGGGAAAGGTGACGTGCTCCTGTCAGCAGACAATGTTAGTGAAGTAATGACTGGAGCTAAAATATCAGGTGGCCCAAATGCCTTGCATTCCATGTTTGGCTGGGTAGTGACTGGTAAAGCCAAATGTGAACCACTTGTTAATTCACCGGTATCACTTTTGATTAGAACAACTAATCTGGATGTACAACTTCAAAGGTTTTGGAAGTGTGAGGAAGTTCCATCGGCTAGCGTAATGTCTGCAGTTGACAAGACGCGTGAAGAGTACTTTCTCACAACACATACACACTGCCGATGGAAGATACATGCTTCAACTTCCTTTCAGGCACGAGAAACAGAGCATATGTGAGTCGTTACAACAATTAATATTGAGATTAGAGCACATTGAGAAAAAACTGGGAAGGTTTCCAGAGCTGTATATTGAGTACAGATTGTTTTTAAAGGAATATGAGGATTTAGACTATATGTCATGCATAGTAAGTGTTCAATAACTGTCTGATCAGATGTGTGTGCTCAAACCAGATCCATTCAAGAACTGTGAAGTAGCCAGTGTGATACCTCGTCATGCAGTACTCAAAGAGACTAGTTCAACAACTATAGTTCGAATAGTCTTCAATAGATCTGCAACAACTTGAACTGGTGTTTTATTGAATGACTTGCTCTATACTATCCCTAAACTTCAGCGAGACATTGTGGTTATAATTTCAAACTTTTGAACCATGCCTGTTGTTTTCACCGCAGACATTTGTAAGATGTACAGCCAAGTTCAGTTCCATCCAGATGACTGCAAGTACCAGTGTTTACGACAGTACCACCCTATAGAAGAAAATATGAGTGTTTACCAGTGGAACACTGTCACCTATGGACTTGCATCTTCGCCTTACGAGTCTTTGAGGACTTTACAGCTGTTGGCACTTGAAGCTCACAGATTTACTCGAGTGGCGCAAGTATTGTTAAAATATGTCTTCGTTATTGACATAGTTACTAGGACCAATTCTGTAGAAGTAGCTTTAGAACTGAAGTTGGAGCTTGTGTTTTTGCTAGAACAAGGAGGTTTTGAACTGAGAAAATGGTCCTGCAACAATCTCACTTGTTTAGAAGATATGCCATTTGAACAATGTGAGGTTCTTAGAATCTTTAACCAAGACACAAGCCCAGTAATTAAAGTGCTACGTGTTTACTGGTGTCCCATAACTGACGAGTTTGTTTATCATATCAATGTACCCTAACTATCTATTACCAAACGAGGCATATTGACAACCATTGCAATACCTCTGTGGTTGGGTGTCGCCAGTTATAGTGTGGGTCAAAATTTTGCTGCAGACTTTGTGTATGCTGGGTTTAGAGTGGAATCAGCCAGTTCCCAAAGAAATTACACATCGGCGGGTACATTTCAGAACTTCGTTAACTTCCCTTGCTGAGGTGCGGATTTCACGATGTGCCAATTTAAATTATGGGTGCATTCTTCAGTTTCATGGTTTCTGTGATGCCTCTGATAAGGCATTTACTGCTGTGATATATCTAAGACTTGTTGATGCCTATGGTGCTGTCTCAACTCATTTGGTAACGGCCAAATCAAAAGTTGCTCCATTAAAAACTTTATATGTTCCTAGATTGGAATTATCAGGTACTATGCTGCTAGCAGGGTTGTATTAATATGTAAATAACCTGCTTGACACCAAATCATACAACTTTACTGTGCACATGTGGTCAGACTCTTTAACTGTACTGTCATGGCTGAAATCATCACCACACGAGTTGAAAGCATTTGTGGCAAATCGTGTAGCAGAGATTCAATCAATTACACCACCAAGTGTATGACACTATGCTCCTTTCATATGTAACACAGCAGATTTAGCATCTCGAGGGGTGTTTCCAGACCTTCTGGTTGAGAGTTCTCTTTGATTTCATGGTCCTGGCTGGCTGGCTGGCAGACTCAGACACAAACTGGCCTGTGAACAAGTTTGAGATGCCTGATGTAAAGGAGCTTCCTGAATGCAAGCCAGTGCAAACTCGGGTCTTCTCAGTTCAACAGAGTAGGAATGAACTGATGAAATTGTTAGAAACATTTTATTCTCTCTCAAAGCTCAAGCGAGTAACTGGATGGGTGCTCAGAGCGAAGAATGCATTCATGAGGCAACTTTCCTGCAATCATAAAGTTTTGAGCTTTGAGGAAATACAGTTAGCAGTTGTGTTTTGGATCAAGGCTGTACAAATGCAATACTTTTCAGAGGACCTTAAACTTCTCAAGCACAATTAATGTACTGTTAGCCTGCGGAGCTTGCGTCCGTTTCTTGATCCCCAAGAAGTCGTCAGGGTGGGCGGCAGACTGCAAAATTCATCATTCCCTGAACAGACCAAACATCCAATGTGCTTCCTGCAAAATTTCATCTTTCAGTACTTATCTTTAACTCTTACAATCACGCCTCAGGAAAGTGCAAAAAGCACTATTCACAGAGCCAGCCTGGCAGACACTGCAAGAACACATTTCTGACATGAATATTGTGTGGCATTTCAACCCACCAGCTGGCCCTCAGTTTGGCGGTATGTGGGAGGCCGCAGTAAAATCTGTCAAACTGCATATGAAACATGTTGTTGGAGAGCAGATAATGGCTTCTGAGGAACTAGCCACACTTTTTGCTGAGATCTCTGCCATTCTAAACTCAAGACCATTGTGTCCTCTCTCTAGTGATCTCTCAGAGTTTGATGCTCTCACCACAGGGCATTTTTTGATTGGCACTCCTCTCGTTGGCCTACCAGTGAAAGATTTGTCACATCTGGTTAACAATCGTCTGGATTGGTGGCAGTTAATAACAAAACTAAAGGAATCCATTCGGAGATGCGAATATCTAAACACATTACATCAGAGACTTAAGTTGAACGTAGCAATCTCCAATGTGAAAAAGGATGCTTTAGTGTTGTTGAAGGATTCGAATTTACCACCTTTAAAATGGAAACTTGCCAGAGTTATCAAAACATGTCCCGGTGATGATGGTGTAGTAAGAGTTGTGACCCTAAAAACCCCTAATAGTGAACTTGTGAGGCCAGTGACCAAGATTTGCTCTTTATCCATAAACTAACAGTTGACATGATACAGAATGGGTGGTGATACAATATAAAGCGTATCTTAGTTGTAGACTGTTGTACATTCAAGTGTGTCTCGTTTTTTATTATGGTTGCTTTGTGGCTACTTAGAAAATCTATCATTTTCTGGTGGGCAGTATATTCACTAAACAACATTATGCATTTTGACTATCAGATAGGTCAGGCCTAACTTTCGTATGTGTTTTACAATGAATCACATCACTATGAACTATGGGAATGCAAACACTGGAAAGACAGTGTGAGGCAAGATGGCGGACGTGTTGAATGCGCGAGTGTTTGTCGTTAAAATGTGTAGCGATCGGGCAAACAAAATGTGAATCCAAGTCGTAATCGTTGAACAGTACTCTTCCATGAAGCTTCTTATCCATTTGTGGCACCTGCTCTACGTTTTAATTCTGTTGTGAAACTAGTCCTGATGTTCTTCCACTTTTGCTGTAAAGATTTATCTGAAAATAATACAGAATTCTTTTTACAAATACATTAGCACAGGATGCTCCGTGAGATATATTTAATCATACTTTCCAGCTGGGATTTGTGGCACCTGCTCTACGTTTTAATTCTGTTATTGTGAAACTAGTCCTGATGTTCTTCCACTTTTGCTGTTAAGATTTATCTGAAAATAATACATAATTATTTTTACAGATACATTAACACAGGATGCTCCGTGAGATATATTTAATCATACTTTCCAGCTGGGATTTACTACTGTTCGAAATGTGGTGTATGAAGTACAGTATGCTTGACGATTTGGAACAAACTCAGACATGCAGAGTTTCCTGAGTTGACTGAAGAAAAGTGGGTAGAGACAACCAATGCATTGAATAGAAATGCGAACTACCCCAACTGAATCGGGACAATCGATGGCAAGCACATAAGGGTAAAAAACCCAGTGTTTCAGGCTCACTTTATTATAATTATAAAAATTATTTTTTTATTGTTTTACTTGCATTAAGTGATGCGGATTATCGGTTTCTGTAATTAGGTGTTGGAGCTTATGGAAAATGTAGTGGCTCATCCATTTATAAAAACTTCACCTTGTATAAAAGACTCATTAACTACACTTTACAGAGAACAGCCCCATATAAAATAATGAAGTACCAATGCCATATCTCATAGTTGGGGACGAAACATTTGGTTTGTGTGAACATTCTGATGTGAACCGCTGGGCGTTCGCAAGCTCATTTGTGCCCACTCTGACTGCCGCAGTCGTGTCCACAACACCAGACACACCACACCGACAGGCTTGTGGGCACGAGTGAGAGTGTGCATAATAGCATCAGTGTAATTTCATCAGCGTTTCTAATTTATTCAGTGTTATTAATATCATCAGTGTATTGCATCAGGGTATTTATTCAGTGTTATTTATTCAGTGTATATAATTAATATCATGGAAGACAGTCGATGCAGCCAAAGCCAGGGACATTTGACATTATACATTTGACAATACTGTGGCTGGTACAATGGAAACGTTTAGAATTAATATAATAATTTTTATTGTGTATTTGTATAAGGGAAAATCATGTTGTAGGTTAATTTAATTCATGTCACTTCCATAATTTTTTAGTGTATATTGTGCTTCATCGTTTCGCAGCTTGGAGTTGGCTGCGCTCAGGTAGCAGAAGCTAGCCCCACGCTTCCTCCCAGTTCTCTTCAGCACTTGAACGCATCAAGTCGTGTAAGTCTCTCACTCCGCAAAGGCCCTCGGTGCCGACATCTTAAGCTGAACTCATACTCATTGGCATAGACTTCACAAACCGAATCATTGTTTTATTTGTTATAACGCTGAGGGGAGAGCGACGTTATTCTCATCGGAGAATTGTTAAGTGCAGTCGCGTTTCACATTGTAAAGCCACGTGGTCGCTCGCAGTTCTGGGCCGTTAAGGCCACGTGTTTTGTACTAAAGTTGTGTGTGTTCATTAAGGAGTCGCAAGGAATAAATAACTCCACAAACATCGTAAGTGTTTCATTTGTAATTTAATTAAGGTGTGCGAGGCGGCCTACAGTCTCCCGATCGTGTGTGACGGAGTGTTAACCAGAGTCCCCTAGACTGTTGACCGAAACGAACCTCATTTCATCAACTCACCGCAGAGCTGTGGCTCCGGGCACATATTTCATACATCCTCAGCTCTGGTATCACTGCGCGTCAAGTTGGCTTTCCCAACTAGGGACGGGAATTTCACCGAGCCAGTGCTTGACCATGTCAAATCTACTCATCCATATGGAGAAAGAGGTAATTACCGATTACCACGAGCTAAATGGTATGCAGAATGTACCTTTGGCATTCTTATAAACAAGTGAAAAACTCTGCACCACACAATATATGTCCAAAATGAATTTGCCACTGCCACGTTAAAGTTGGATATGCTTTCCATAATTTTGTTCGACAAAGGGATGACTACAGATTCAAAGACACGTTGTATATTCTTCCAGTATCGGAAGAAATCCCGCACAGAACCCCTAGTAGAAGAAGTCAAAGATTTATTTGATGATTATTTTGTGAATGACAATCTGTTAGAACAGCAAAACTCAGATACATTATGTAATATTATGTAATGTCACAGGTCTTGCATAAAATGCTAGGTTCGCAGTGCAGTTCATTGCATGGTTTTGTACACATCGAGTTTTGAATAGCAGTGAATAGCTTGAACAGTATTCTGTTTTTTTTTTTTTTTTTTCGCTTTACAATACAAGTAACATATGAACAGTCCCATAGTCAATGTATAGGCCACTAATAATTCGGCTAGTTTAAATCCTATAACAAAACATGATGCATTGCCTTGTCAGTAAGTTCCTTTGTGGTGTATATTTAATAAAAACCGCTTACCGAATTCTCTCTTTTATTTTCAGATAGATAGACCCACCCCCCTCTTAACATTATGTTTGTGATTTCCTCCCATTTTGTTTTCCTAAGTAGGGAGGGCCTGAGAGCATAGAATTTTCACTATATTTGGGAGACATTAGTGGCCTAAGTGTCATTTGATAAACCTTGGAAGGGGTCTCGGAGAGAGGGATACTAATTGCCGGCACCCTTTAACCTGGGAAACATATCATTCCCCTCCCTTCCCCGCTTTTAGGTGTGTTGTGGTTGGCTGACGGGTTCTCCCACCCCTTCTGAGGTGTGTTGTGGTTGGCTGACGGGTTCTCCCACCCCTTCTGAGGTGTGCTGTGATTGGCTGTTGCTTGTGGGGTACCTTTTCAGTGAACAAAGCGCCCAAGTGACACTTGTGTGACTTCGAAATTTTTTGTGGAAGTCTGGAGGGCGTGGGGCTAGAGGAAAGGTAAGGTGCTTGGTGGGTTGGACCAGGAGGGTTGAGAAGTCGGCCAGTCCTTGTTTCGAGACCCATAATTAGAGGTAATTGGATGTTAATTGCATAATTGCATAATGAGTAATTGCATAATGAGTACTTGTGTAATGAGTAATTGCATAATTAATCACGAGTGCCGAAAGCAAGTACATCTACCGAGAGTAAGTACGAGTAACAAGACTAAGTACATGTACTGAGAGAGTAATTAAATATAAGTATACAATTGAAACCTGCATTAATCTGGTGCAGTGAAAGCTGTTTTTGCCCTATCCTTCGGCTTAATGGGAACTTGCCAGTACACACTGCTCAGTTCTAGTGATATTATGATCTTGGCTCGACCGAGAACGTGAAGTGCATCCCCGACACTAATGTATGGTGGTGATGTGTTTTTAGTTATACAAATTATTGGTCTAAAAACCACACAAAAACACCATGTACAGTATTTATTTGGGGCTAATGTGATAGAACTGTTGCAATGGCTGTGGATGGGTTCAATCACACTATCGGCAATCATTTCCTTGATTTGTTCTTTAATAATTATGCACGGTGGTGATGTGTTTTTAGTTATACAAATTATTGGTCTAAAATCCGCACAAAAACATTAAGTACAGTATTTATTTGGGGTTAATGTGATAGAACTGTTATAATGGCTGTGGATGGGTTAAATTATACCATCGGCGAGCATTTTCTTGATTTGTTCTTTAATAATTATGCAACTCTTGTGGTATTTTGAGCTCCACTACTGCCATGCGGCTGCAAAAACATCGCGCTTCTCATGAAGTAGGCATTGCACTGTGGCACGGAACTCCAGCGGAATGGCATGATCTAACTTATCCAATTGTACTTTCGGTGCGCAAACTGTAGATCACGATTCGAGATCGTATACATTGTGTTGCTATTTTTGTCTTAAGTGGATTCGGCGTGCAACTGGTTCCACGATCGTGTTCTGTTCCATAAACCAGGGAATGCCTAGGATGGCATCTTCGCGCAGATCAGCTGACACAAGGACCATGGTGGTGGTCTCCATGTCACATATCCGGATGGTTATTACTGCTTCACTCATCGATTTCCTTGTGTACTGCTATGCAGTGAAATGCAGTACCTGAGGCGACTGTTGTAAGCTACAAACATATTCGAACCCCTATGCGCACGAAATTGTGTGAAGCTGCGGTATCGACCAATGCATGGCATGTTTGGCTATTCAAGACAACTGGTATGCGGATTATCTGATGGCTACCATTGCCGAGCTGCTAAAGCAGTATCTGTTTCAGTATCTGTTTTTGTCTGCTGTCCGTGACCTGAGGGTACTGAGTATCCTGCTACTCTACTTGAACAAGCTGTTTCCCGACAACTGCCTATTACTGTCTGCTGCATCTGGGACTTGGGTGTTGTGCTTTGGACACTCACTGTACCAGTGGAACTGATGTCATTCGTAGTTCCGACGTGCATAGGGGGCATCGCCTCCCAGTTAGATACATTTGCACTGACTGGATGAAGGGTCCTTGCAGACTGGTGGGGTTGATACCCCTGTTATACCGCGGTCGGTTGGTGGTTGTGTGGGTCTGCTATCCTGGTCCGCATCCTTTACACAATGAGAGTAGAACCCTTCCCATTCGCGGCACAGGGGTTCCGTGTCCCTAGCAGTCTGGTCTAGCAGTGTGGCTGATCATATGAAAGCCTCAATGCTGGTATGATGGATTTGGGGGTTTAAAGCAGTCCTGTTTTCCTGCCGCACTGTGGTGGCCACTACTTCTAACACCCCTATCTTCGTCAATTGTGGGTGAAAGTGCCTGATGAGGTGCATTTTCTGCATTGTAAATGCAAGCAAAATTTGTCCTGCATGCTGGGTCTCTAACACTGCGCAACTCTGTGCTTGCAATGACGAGAGTGTATTGACGAAATGGCAATGGAAACTATTCCAAAACTCACCCCACTGCATGTCATAATGGTTTACTGTGTGCCACCATAAGCATACATCGCCCATTAGCTGACATCCTCACACAACTGGGCCACTCTTGCTCACATACACCATACCTGGTTAATCGTTTTGCGCAGTCTCTCAGGAACGCCTATGGGTCCTCGGTGGGCAGCCAAGAGAATGTGGACAGCGACTGAAACAGTACTGGGGTGCTGCTATGGTCAGCAGCATTTGTCTGTGCTGCAGGTGTTGCTGGTTTGTAAGCCTGTGGGTTGTCATCAACCCAGGCAGTACGGCTGGTGCGGTTGCGTGTGTCTGTGGCCACACAAAGCCAGTTGGTGCCAGTGGTGTTGGGGTAGTTTGTTGTGGAAGCTCCAATGGATTTACCAGTGGTTTGATGAAATGTTCAATCGTCACCACGTATGTCGTTCGTGGACATGGCACTATCAGCTGTGATGCCGAGATGCACTGCGTGCAGCGACAGCTGCCCACTGCGACATTTAAAATGTCCCATGCTGCCACGTACTGCCAGTGTGAGATGTGCCCACAATTTTCGCATGCCACACTTTCGGCACTGCCCTTCCTACATTGGTCTTGATGGTAGCGCAAAGGGGTATCGCTTCTCCTGTGAGAAAGTTTTTTGGTGACCATTGCAGTGGTAATAATGTTTGACAGCAGTTGCTATACAGAATTTGTCGGTTACTGCCTGTTGTTGCATGCTCGTTCCCATCCAGGCATTCAGTGTAGTAGATTTGGGTGCAATTTCCACACTGAATTGTCCCCAGACTAGTTCCTTCACACTGGTGCTGTTTCGCACACCATCGTACCTGAACATTTTGAGGTTTATTCGAGACATAGTTATGTTTGCATTAGTTGGTGACTCTTGTACACACGGCTGCCAGTTAGAGGGCTGATAGTGTCCCAGACCCCTCGTGGTCTAATGCAGTCGTTGCACAGAGGTACCTTCTTGTTGGCAGAGGTACAGCTACACATGCATCTTATGGGCTAGCAGTTTGCCTGGTGGATGTCATCTTCAAGACTTCTCAGGTTGCTGGTCTCGCGGCACAGGCACTATGTGTCGTGGAACAGGTTGGACATGAGAAGGGGCAGCATGCACTTTAGGCAGTGTCTTTGATTGTTCGTTTGAGGTGCACCAGTTCATGTTGAAATTGTCATTGTCCTCATGGTCCATGTGGTTCGGTGCGTGGGCTGTCATCATAACAGCTTATTATGGAATGGTCGCTGACCCACCACCCTTCGCGCCCACGCAGGTGATGGAGGGAGGAAACCGGTTCGGCCAACGAGGTGGTTGAAACCATGCTCGCGCATAGTCGCTGGGGTGGTCCGTTCACCGCCCCCACATGCTGGAACGCCAAGAGGAAGGGGTTGTAGTATGGCTATCTGTCTTTCCCCATGTCCCACAATAGCAGAGTACATACAGGTCTTCGTCCAAAACTCGCTGATGTCCTAAAATGGCAAAAATGTCCAGAATTTAATTTAGGAGGTTACATAGTCAGAAATTCAATGTAAATACTCGAAGGGTTCTCTAATGTACATAGTTTGGCAGAGTACATTACATGAATAAAACTATTCATTACAAAGTTTACAAACAGACGTCATGGAATGTAAACACAATTTGCAAGTTGCGACAAACAACAACATTTAACCTGATATGTTATGGGATGTAAACACTTGTAATAAAATGTCACTGAATTACAAAAGTCACTCTTAAATGCAGTGGAGCGTAAGACAAATATTTAAAATTAAGTTACTAAGTTACTCTGAAAGGTCATGGGAAGTAAAACTCATATAAATTGACCCTGCTCACTACACTTGACATACTAAGTTTTTGCACTGTTCTTTGCTGGAAAATTTCAGTCGTTGGCAAGTTAATTGTAAAGTTAAGAAAGTTAATTTGATGCGGAAAAATGTGAAGCAATTCAATTTTATAGGGAAACACGGCTTGTAAATAGCCCCACTAGTTGGGAATGCCAGTTTTATGTGAGGGGGTTCCATTGATGAGGTGATTGCCCCCCTCTTACCACGCCATCTACTAAAGGGGATTGATTATGACGTGGTCAAGCACTGGCTCGGTGAAATTCCCGTCCCTAGTTGGGTAAAGCCAACTTGATGCGTGGTGTTACCAGAGCTGATGATGTATGAAATATGTGCCCGGCGCCACAGCTCTGCGGTGAGCTGATGAAATGAGAATCGTTTCGGTCGACAGCCTAGGGGACTCTGGTTAACAGTTCGTCACACAAAATGGCGAGGCTGTAGGCCGCCTCGCACACCTTAATTAAATTACAAATGAAACACTCACAATGTTTGTGGAGTTATTTATTCCTTGCGACTCCTTAATGAACACACACAACTTTAGTACAAAACACGTGGCCTTAACGGCCCAGAACTGCGAGCGACCACGTGGCTTTACAATGCGAAATGCGACTGCGCTTAACAACTCTCCGATGAGAATAACGTCGCTCTCCCCTCGGCGCTATAACAAATAAAACAAATGATCCGGTTCATGAAGTGAAGTCTATTGCAGTGTCGACTGTCTTCCATTATGACAATTACGATATTAATTATATACACTGAATAAATAACACTGAATAAATACCTTGATGCTATTAATAGCACTGAATAAGTTAGAAACACTGATGCAATTACACTGATTCTACTATGCACACTCTCTCTCGTGCCCACAAGCCCATCGGTGTCAATTAGTAGTATTACCTGGCGCCGTAACTCAGAGCATGAATTAATTGAGGATCTTTCTGTCGATGGCCCATGGATACCTGGAATCCTCATCATTTTAGGTGGCTTAAATTAACTCGTTACTAACGATTTTTAAAGTCATAACAGAGCATAATTTATAGATAAAACAAATGAAAATATTTACTTGGAGGGCAAACACATTCGAAAAAGAAAATAATTGTTTACATGTTTACATTTACTAATCACATATTTATGACCAAAATAAACAACGTCTCGCCAACTCAGTGCAAAACAGTCCTAAGAATAGCATATTTAATTTTAACATGTAACCTTAGAGTATATCTATAATAAATTCAAAACAATCTATCAAAATTAAGAGAATTATACAGTATAAATGCTACATACTTTTATTTAAACTAATTTAGCATTGCCTAAGTCACTGTACCAAAGTAAATTTAATCGAAGAGTAAAGTTCAAACTCAAATCATAAAACACAAACTTTTTTAACATAATCTGATGACTTTATGTTGCTTGCCAAATTTCCTCAATATGGCATCGCCCAGAAGTCGTCAAACTCCGACCTCGAATGTCTGTAAAGACATTTCAGTGTAAACATTCTGATGAGCCAGAAATGTTCGCTGGTATAATGCAATCAGCATCAACATTCACTAGGTGTCCACTCTTTGGGTAGACATCTAACCAAAATAAATTTCACACATTTAATTTACTTTAATTTTAAATTATTAGATTATTCCTCACATAGAAATGTTTATTTATAGGCCTCTCAAACATTAGGTTCTCATTGCTGTTGGCACTTTACCGCAAAAATACTCATTACTAAACATTCCTGTTTTAAAATGAACTTATGCTTAATATAATGAAATATTTATGTAAATCTTAAATATTAGAGCCTCTCCTCCATCTGCCCACTGCTCAATATTAGTTACATATACATTATTACTTTATTAACCCATTTTAATAATTTATTTGCACTATAACAACAAATAATATTTTTCTGAGCAGAATTTTGAGATAAATACATATTGTTTCGGTGAATTCTAGTCCATGAAGAAGGAACCCAGAAACTCTGGATGCCGACTTCCCAGCCTCCTGTAGAAAAAATAAACCTCCAATCGCATCTAGCATACGGTCCAGATCATCCTAAGTTAGACATGTGTCGCATCCCTCCTCCCTTAGCCCATTCGTCCTGCTACACAAGCGCAGTTACGATGTGGCCTCTACTGGGGACAATTCGACCCTAATGCGATGGTCACCCCCTCCCTGGCTTCAACGCCGGCGATGTGCACAAGGGTGCACCCCTCCACCGCTAATCCCCATGTACTGCCGAAGTCAGGTGACCATCCCGCTTTCATGCCCTCAAGAGACATCTTTTGAGGGTGTGATAATTCGGGCCGATCAGTACTGCCAAGATAAGTCCCCAGTAAAAATACCGCCAGGTAATGGGATGCAGCGAGGGGATCACAGTGGTTACAGTGCTCCATAAACCCCTTGTGTGGCCCCCTTAATTTCATGTTTAAATCCCTGTGTGTGTGTTGTGCGTGAAGTATGAGTATGCTAACAACCCGTAAAAATGTGGGAATTCTAAAAGTAATGTAAGGCAGAGTTTATTTGCAATCATCAATAAACTCTCCTTGTTTAAAGCTCAATCGAGTATGGATACACACACCCCTCCCAGGGTGAGAATGGACTCGTCCGCCAGGAGCAATCCACTGCCACCATAAATACACAAAATTGAGGGTGCGAGTGATTTTCCATAATTGTATTTGAATGTTCAACATGTAAACAAGTATACAAATATGCGACAGACTAGAAATGAAAGCTCCAATGCTAATCCAAATTATGATGCTTGAGTGATTTTGTGCCAATTCAATTTCTTTCTGGGCTTAATTTGTTAATGCAAATTAATTGTCAAGGGTTATTATGTCTTCTAGTGTAATGTAATTGTGTTTTATGTGTATTAATATTTTCTTTGCAAAAGTGCCATTGTATTTTTAAGTGTCGGGGTCTCAGCAGACTCCACCATGTTTTTAAGTTGGTTCCAAATGCTGACCGAGAGTGGACGCACGTCGCGCGCCCCTTAAGCACTTCAACTTTTTTGTGCTTATCATTTAGTGTACCAATAGCATTAATGTTATCTGGAATTTAATTCTTTCTTTCATTAGACCGGAGGCCATGTCACCCTCAACCCCACCAGCTCAAATCATGCTAGGGATGTAAAGCCTTTAATAATTATTTTCACCAGCCATGTACATTTGTGCTCAGTGTATGCTGTTGGCGCACCATAGCCACTCGGTCAATGTAAGTGCCTCCTCGAAGTGAAACCAGTGAGTAAAAATCAGTGCATAGTAAACTGCATGTTTTTATATCAATACCAACCATTTCATGGCCGTATAACTGTTTTGTGTCTTCAACATACTGCTTCACAGCACCTAACGATGTCTAACTTATTGTGTTTATGGCATGAGACATGACAATCTAACAATCTTACATAATATTTAGAGGCACATGAGAGGGCCAAAACTCTCATTAGGCAAGTATAACAGGTTTTTGCATCATTACGATGATGTCACCTCGTCATGGGGTGATCTCAGGAGAGCAACGTGGGTGAATGGCCCACACCCTGAAAGTGTCTTTTGTGCTCTGGCGCCCTTCATAACTCTACCAACACTTCTGAAAACCGATACCGTTAAGTTCCCTCACAGTAAAAGTTGTCTAAATGATATCCATCAGACATCTGCACTAGACATTTTGCTCATCTCTAAGATATCCAAAGTATACAGCAAATATCAAATGGATGTCTCATCTACCTCCAGATGTCCGCCTGATATACAGGATATGGATATCTCTAACAACTAGTACAAATGCCTAATGGATACTTTGCTGGATATCTATATCAAAACAAAATATGTAAAAGATATCCAGCATATATATCCTCTATATGTTACAAATATTGATGGGTTATCTACAGGCAATATAAAAAACTTACAAATATCCACTGAATTTCCATAACATATACAAATTTATTTAAAATATTTGTATAACCATTTAATATTAATTACTGTACAGACTGCATTCTATTAGACAATGGTGTGATCACTGCACATTCGTAAATAATTCCTTAGGCATTTTACTGTTTTGAAAATCAACCTGTATAAAATGGCTATCCAGTATAAACTGAGGTGACAAAAGTCATGGGATAGCAATATGCAAATATACAGATGGCAGTAGTATCGCGTACAAAATGTATAAATGGGCAGTGCATTGGTTGGGCTTTCATTTGTTGTCAAGTGATTAATGTGAAAAGGTTTCTGACGTGATTATGGCCGCACAATGGGAATTAACAGACTTTGAACGCGGAATAGTAATTGGAGCTAGATGCATGGGACATTCCATTTCGGAAATGGTTAGGGAATTCAACATTCCGAGATACACGGTGTCAAGAGTGTAAAGAGAACACCTCATTTCAGGCATAACCTCTCACCATGGACAATGCAGTGGCCGACCGCCTGCACTTAATGACCGAGACCAACGACGTATGCGCAGAATGGTCATTGTTAACAGACAAGCAACACTTCGTGAAATAACCGCAGGAATCAATGTGGGACATACGACGGACGTTTCCATTAGGACAGTGCTGNACAGTGTGGCGAACTTTGGCTGTATTGGGCTATGCCAGCAGAAGACCGACTCGAGTGCCTTTACTAACAGCACGACATCGCCTGCAGCGCCTCTCCTGGGCTCGTGACCAAATCGGTTGGACCCTAGACTACTGGAAAACCGTGGCTTGGTCAGATGAGTCCCGATTTCAGTTGGTAAGAACTGATGGTAGGGTTCGAGTGTGGTGCAGACCCCACGAATCCATGGACCCAAGTTGTCAACAAGGAACTGTGCAAGCTGGTGGTGGCTCCATAATGGTGTGGGCTGTTTGTACATGGAATGGACTGTGTCCTCTGGTCCAACTAAACCAATCATTACATGGAAAGGGTTATGTTCAGTTACTTGGAGACGACTTGCAGCCATTCATGGACTTCATGTACCCAAACAACGATGAAATTTTTATGGATGACAATGTGCCATGTCACCGGGTCACAACAGCTCGAAATTGGTTTGAAAAACATTCTGGACAATTCCAGCGAATGATTTGGCCACCAATATCGCCCGACATGAATCCCATCAAACATTTAAGGGACATAATCGACAAGTCAGTTCGTGCACAAATTCCTGCACCGGCAACACTTTCGCAATTATACATGTCTGTAGAGGCAGCATGGCTCAATATTTCTGCCGGGGACTTCCAACGACTTTTTGAGTCCATGCCACATCGAGTTGTTGCACTTCGCCGGGCAAAAGGAGGTCCTACAGGATATTAGGAGGTATCCCATGACTTTTGTCGCCTCAGTGTATATACCTGCATGGATTCACATAACCATGGGTTAGTCAATGGTTATATACTTTAATTGCAGTAAACCACCATATATTCATTTGACATTTTTTCTATATTGTATGTGGATTCCATTACCACAGTTTAGCCAATGGTTATATACTTTAATCGCAGTAAACTACAGTATATCCATTAGACACTGTTTTCTATTTTGTATGTGTACACTGCATAGTCATTAGTAACATTAGCATGTTCGATACATTTACTGCACATCCATTATATGTACTTTGTGCTTTATATTCGCACTTATATCCACTCATTAACCATACTTTATTTGCGGTGGGATTGGATATACTCTGGATATCTAACAAAATGCACATTTTTTTGCTTTTCAGAATTATAGAAATCCCCATAAAATTGAAGAGAATTATTTTAACTATCCTATACTAGGATTTAACACAAATTTGCTGGTATTTATTTTTCATTTCATTCTTTGTGTCGTAACTGTGTGCCTTTCCATAAGCATCGTAAATCAGTTTTTTTAAGCTTTGGATGGTGTCCATAGCAAATAGTTATATTATTTCCAATACATGTTAAAAAGAAGGGAAAGCCAGATTTTTTTTAACTCCACAAAGAAATTCATAGTTCATAATATCCCATAATTTTACAAATGTGATGTGGGATGTCTACACTAAAAGTTTAAGGCATTACTAGGGACCGCTCTTTTACGGAAAATAAAACAGCTGATTTAGCCATTACAATTTCAACATTTTGTCAAGTAAAATTTTATTTCATCAGATAAATTGTATAACAAAAAATTCATGATTTAATAATATAATGCGAATTTGTTGTTTTTGTGACGATTTCAGTCAAACTAAATAGCATTTGTTATTCATTAATTTTAACCAGTTCATATTTAAATGCAAACATTGAAAAATATTCTGTTGTCATGTAGATTGAATAAGTGTGAGAAGGAATTTGGGCGGCTCTTAACATCGAGGTCTTGAGAACCGATGAGGGTGAAGTAATTGAATATGGAGCAGCCCCAGAATGAAGAGGCGCAGTAAATGGGATATCCCCGAGAAAACCATCCAATCAGTAACATTATCCAGCACGATTCCCACTTGCGAAAATCCGAAGTGAACCGGCTGGGGATTGAACCCAGTTCGCCTTGGTGGGAGGCGTGCAGTTTAACAGCTCAGCCACCATTGGGGAAAACAAATTTCCTAACATACATATTACTTTAGTGCAGTTCACAACACAAAAAGGGTATTTCAATAACCAAACCATGCACAGGTTTCCCAAACCAAGCAACATGGACGAAACGATGATTACAATATCCAAAATAATGGAGCCAGAGCACACGAAATAGAGCCAATGATATTATAGAACCGTAGTCACAACACTTAAGTATTAAAACATTCAATTAATACTTGATTGTTATATTGATATAATTAATGAGTGAAAATAAAGAGCATAATACCAATATCATTAAACCGATGTAAGTATTGAATACTATCATAATGTTGGCACTGAACTAAATGAAAACAAATACTTTTATTTCTGAATCTGCCCTTGTCGGCTGCCATGCCACTTGCAATGGGAACCTTTTTTTAAACTGTAAATTAAAAAAAATCGTAAAGATTATAGCAAAAATTACTTATAATTTTTTTTTACTTACTTTGGATATATTCATAGATATCCAGGATATCGTTCCGAGCTAATGGTTATCCAGACAATATTACTTTCTGCATATATTTAGAGGACATCCTAACTACTTCCATAAGATAATATGCTATAAACCTGGATGTGTTTTAGACTAGTTGCCCATCAACTGGATAGTATTCAGAAATTCTGTGCTGTGAGGGCTTCTTTTTCCGACCAGCATCAGCTTAAGTGTAATGTATACAGAGGAAACCTTTTTTCTCTTCATAATTTATTTTCATTCGAACATGTCAAAGTGTTTTCCAGGCAAGTTTTAAGAAATGTTATTTGCAAGTCTCGACTCAAAACAAGTGTTAAATTCCCTATACTGCCGTAATATATACAATTGCTCATGCTTATACTAGCAACTGGACATAATGTATTTGCTTTAAGAGAAAACGTGAGCCCAAACTTATGGGTCTCCACAACCATTCTCTGCGCCACAGTAACAGAAGTCCCGGCCGAGCACCATGCCGACAATAACATAAGGGTGGCCGTCACCAACAGTATCTTGACAGTGTTTGGGAAAGCACCCGCTTCACCCAACACAATGCGAGTCAGCTGATGGTCCCACTTTGACCCGACCACGTAGGAGAAACCAGGACAGTCTCGTGGTTCGGATCCGCACCGGCTGGCACGTGTGCTCACATTCAGCTCTGCGCCATCAGGGCGTAGCACGCGTGGAGGTGACACCAGGCTTCATAGCGACCCTGATCCGGATGCATACGAACACCATTGCGCAACACAATGTCTGTGGCTTTGGGGTAAACACAGTTTGTTCGTACGCACCTACTTATTTTTTAAAAGAGTTACCTCTTGTAATAAATAAGTAGCGCAGTCTCTTGAGTTACGTAATCATTGTTGGCAAGAAGGTGTAATTTCTGTTCTAGTCAACCTGCACTCCTCACTCTTGGCCTGATGTGGTTGGTGGGGATCGGTGTAGCTGGCACAGTTGATGTGACTGCGGCGGTCAGAGTGGCCACAAGGAGTTCGTGCACGTGTGGTTCACATCATGCCTTAAACTGTAAACGCTTTGAGTTGAGCATACTGGCTGTTAAGTAATTTATGTGAAACTTGGTAAGGGCGGTTAATTGTACAAGATCAAGCACATAAATGTCAGCAGTAGTACCAACTAGTTTTCTAAACATCCAAATTTCATCACCCAACTCAATCTTGACTTTCTTCCTTGAATACAGTACATATAACATTCTCGTTTAAAGCAAAGGTCTTTCAACATATTATATCATGAACATCCAATTGGCTCAGATAATTTACAGCGACACCAGGATTATTGTGAGCATGACGATAAAAACAAATCTCCAAAATAGAACTACCAGGATTAGCAGCCATACACTGAATAGCAAATCTGTACAAAAACGAAAGCAGTGCTCTTGCTGCTGCTGCTTCGCTGACCCCACTGCCACCGGTAGCGACCTGGGTGCGAAGTGACAGAGGGAGGTTGATCACATGGTTGTGACCCCTCGACTCTGCTGACGGCAGCGTTCTTTCTGTGGAACTGCCCTGGTGCATCACCTCCTCACCAGTGTTGAACACCGCTGGAAGCCATCCTGACACTGTTGACAGTGCAACAGGAGGCCTAGAGATGTCGCCTGTAGCGGGCTTGCTAAGAGAATGGAAGGGGGTGGGGGTTGGAAGACTCCATCGAGGTGGGCGCCATGATGCCAGGCATCGTGATGCGGGCAGACTGTGGTGCTGCTTTGTCTTGCCTATACTGTTGGTACGCCCAGGATGGCATTTACGCATGAACAGCGTTGCCAGGTGGTGCTGCGTCATCCATAATGATGGAGCTACCGCCTCGACGATCCCTGAGGGGCGCCTGGATGCCAGGCGTCGTCCGGCTTCCGGGCCCCTGCAGATGCTCCTCCGATGGAATTGCTGACGCAACTTACTCCGAAGTGGGTGATCAGCGGTCATCGACATCGGGGTTGCCATCATGGGGCACCTGGGCATCTGGTGCAGCATCGACATCGGCACCTGGTGTATCTTGACAGTCTTTCTGCCAAGTCGGACCAGGTAGGTGGTGGTTCTGATGGCTCGTACGGTCACATGCAGCCCACTCAATTTCGCTTCAAAGCCAGCGTAGAATTCTCTCCAGGCTGTGAACTGCAGGCTCTCACAGACATAGATGCGCTGACTGTGTCGTAGTTGAGGTAGTGGTCGTGTTGTGGCTGGCAACCACCGCGTGATGTAGCCTTGCTGGTAAATGTGTATCTGTTCGTGCTCTCTCCTACACCGTTTACGTCAGACGTCACTGCTGACTGGGTCACCACTTGTTCAACCCACGGGTAGTCAAACACATCAGGCAGGGTGAGGTTGTAGCCCAGCAGGACATCGGCAGGTGACTTGACAGTGGCAGTTTTGACGTACTGATGGAGGGTGAAGAGGGCTGCAGGCAGATGGTAGGCCCAAGTCGTGTGTTTGTCACCCACATGGAGCTGCAGCTGAGTCTTGAGCTCCCGGTTGTGGCACTCTGTGGGATGGCACGTGGGTGGTAGATTGCCATGTTCAGGTGCCGCTCTCCCCAACAGGTACACAATTCTCGCCACTTCCTTCCGGTGAATTGTGTGTCATTATCGGTAAGGTGCTTCTGCGGATATCCCCACCTGCGGAAGAAGTCAGTCTGCAGGACCTTGGCAACACCTGTGGCTCTTGCGCTACCGACGGACATACCTCGACCCACCTGGAGAAGTTATCGGTGACCACGATGAATCTCTTCCCCCCTGAGGACCTAGGATAGGTCCCCATGAGGCCGAGGGACACCATCTCGAAGGGTTTAGTGGGCAGTCGGGGCTTCTTTTGTTGCACCCCGTCAGCTCGCCGTGCTTTGAATTGGTTGCACTTAACACATTGGTGCACATACTAGCATGCGTGCTTGGTTAACCCGAGACATAAGAAATGTTCTCGTACATTGCGAATTGTTTGCTCTGTCTCTCGGATGTCCTGCTACATTGCTATCGCGTGTGTGTATCAGTACCTGATCTGTAACACAGGGGGGAACAAACAGTCTCTACACATCATGGTTACTAGGTGAACATGTTTCTAAACGGCCACCTATTACGCGCCAACACTCGACAGCTGGCTGGACGCAACTGACTTTTGTGCGTAAAGACAGTCATCACATACCCAGCCAGCCAGGGATATGTGACATTACTAAGTTGGCAATACAGTGGCTGCTGCGATGCAAATATTTAATATTATTATAACCCTGATTTATTGTGTATTTGTGCAAGGGTAATTGTGTTTTATTATGTAAGTTGTATAGGGTAATTGTGTTTCATTAAGTTAATCTAAGGTATATCATTTTCTTACATCTCATTAGCATTTTTAAGTCGCATTTATGTTTCATCTTTCCACCGCTTGGCGTCGCCGCGCTCAGGTAGCGGGAGCCAGCGCAGTTCTCAGCCAGTACGCTTCATCACTTCAACGCGGGCGGACATCGTAAGTCTCTCGTTTCACAAGAACCTCGGTGCCAGCCCCTGAGGCTGCAACCTCACTCAGTAATTTTATCATCACATCATCCACGAAATAACTTGTATTTTATGTTACATCGCACCTAGGGGAGAGCAGCGTCACACGCCTTAATTAATCGTAATCCATTAGTGTGTTACATTGTACGACCACGTGGTCACCACATGTCTGTTTGGTTAATTGTTCAATTTAATAATCATCTTTCATATAACCAATAGTGCGTTCATTAATCCGGGCGTGCGCAGCGGCCATACAGCTCGCATTTTCCTATTATCTGACTGTGTGTTACCTTGAGTCTCATAGGGTGATTAACCACGACCCGATCTCATTGCTGAAAACTGAGCTGGCGCCCGGCACTTTCACAGCTCGAGCGACACAGTGCGCCCAACCGTCTCCCTTCGACAAGGGACGTACCGAGTGCACCTCACACTATACCCTTAGAGTTGCTACTGTGTATAACAAAAGTTTTCTAGTTGTGTTGTTATACACATTATTTTGACACACTCTTAGTAGCGATCCATCGTTTTGTCCTAAAGATAATTTATTAATTTATTTATTAATACATCTGTACACTTCAAAAAACTATAACTCTGTCAGCCCAACCCCAGTTTTTTATGACAAGGACAACCTCTACCTCTTTGAAGAACTGGAACGAAACCTTCCTTGTGTGATGATGTGGGCTGCAATGTATGCCAAACCCCTATTCCGACCGTATTTCTTTGAATGATGCTGTGAACAATGTAATTTATCTTGTAATTTCATATGATTAGCTTATCCCTCAACTGGAAGAGTGAGGACTTATCGGACAGGATTGCTCATGCGAGCTGGAGCACCAGCACATTATGCAATTGCCGCAAGTTAATATCTGAATTATGTGTTCCGAAACAATTGGATTGGACGAGGTTCGGTACAGTTGTCAGCGCTTCTGAAGCGTCCACCCCGAAGTCTGAACCTGTCATCATGAGATAATGCTTTCTGGAGGTAAATCGAACAGAAGGTGCGCAACCTAGTGAGCAGCGATAATCAAGATATTATAAGGGTGTGTTTAACTCTCTCCATTGTTACTAAGGCCACGGAAACGCCTCGCAACTCACATTGGAGAAAACGGAAGTGCCTACCCAGACATAAACACACTGAGGAACATATGAAAGTGAAAAGAGGTACACAAGACTTGAACTTGGCATGTGATGTTTACTGATTGCTTATCACATACAATCAGGTGGTTACACTACACATTTTTCGCTCGGAAAATACACTTGCACAGAATTATTTAGTTACAAAAACCTTGGTAAGCAGAATTACGATGGCGTGTTTAGAAGCGCGGGGAGTAACTACAACATATTGATATTGCCAACCATTTGGCCGGCAACCAGTAGACTGGTCCTGCACGGAATCGGCTGCAGGCCTTAAATTGTAAGTTAAAAATGTTCCTTGCCAAAGAAAGGTTGATATAAAGGAAGATGCAAGAGATTACCATTGGATACGTTGACAGTAAATGGCATCGATAAAATATAAGACTCACAGAAATTCTAGATCAGATAACTGGCAAAATGCTGGTCTCCCAGGTCTGCAGCCACTTCATAGTACAATCCAAGTGTAACTGCCTGAGTCAATATGGCTGAAGTCCCATCGCCTTGACTGGAAATGTGGACGAGCAATGGTAAAACAGCAAATGAAAATGCCATACACCATAACCGCTTAAAAATACAAAACATTGTTAAACAAAATAATAAACTAGACACTCCACTGAAAAAAATGTTATATAATAAGTACATATTAAACACACTGCAGAGGTGTGGAGGCGAGGGAAAATTATCATTAATTAAATTTCAAATAAATGAAAATAGGCTATCGACTGTAAAGGCACTGTAACAAACCATAAACATTGCAAGCACTGATCTCCAGACTGCTGTGAGATATTCATTATCAAACACGAATATTTGATCACTCCTAGTAGTGTGTTATGTGGGGTTATTACCCCAAAGTCACTGAGTCCAGTCAACCTGCAAACTCTCAGAATTCCCCTGCACCCTACTCGTCTCGTGTCCGTAACCTTATATTTCACTTTAATTTCTCTGGTCTAGGCAGTCCACTGAAAAAAAAAATCATGGGGATCTCTCACACTTCGCTGAACATACCGGACTTGATAAACTGCATCACTCTGGCCCTAACACAGAACACTGTGGAGACTGCACACTGCTTGTGTTCCACGTCGATCCCAGCGTCGGGGTTGGCGATTTGCTGTTAACTTCCACATGCCCGGTTAGGGTATTGATGTCGGGAGTAGGAACAGCGACACTCTCATCCTGTACGTATGTGTATTTTTTAACCATCTTCAGTTGTGATACTTAAGTTTATTTATTCTAAATATAATGTAAAATAATTTTTACTGTAAACCACCACGTAGTAAGTTTAATATAACTAGTAAAGTGATTGGTATTTCTGATGATTTCTGTACTGACTTCCAAGTACAATGCAGGCTGGTGTAATCTGCGAAAGGCACACTAAATACATTACATAAAAATAAAATGAACTCACACATCAATTTGTTTCTAAAAATAAGCTTTGAGTTTAAAATCACCCTCTAAAAAAATATTATCATAAACATTTCCATACTAAACTTATGATTATATAAATTATTTTTCTCTCAAAAAATTGAAAATAAAATATACGAAATAATTTCATTTAGGAGTGTTTTTTTTCTTGGCAACCATATTGGCATGGCCCGGTTTAATAGTTACGTACCTCTACATTACGTCGAATTTTCAACACCTTTGATTACATAAGTATAATGTTCTAGTTGCGGCACCTTTCAAACCGTGTCTGTAGTATGGAACATTATTTTTCGCGATAGGCATTCTTTCGTTAGAAGTGTGAAGTGGAGTGTGTAGGGTCAAGATACGGCCATTTTAAATCTACCCATTTAGAGTAATTAATGTGTTGGTGGTTTTAGTATTTTGAAAAACTTTTAACGTAAATAAAAGTATTAATTGTTTATTTCATATATTTTTTATTAATGGATTACTAAATAAATTGATACTTTTAGTTTTCTTCAATACATATTTACTGGTTACAAAGTTGTCGGTCAAGGCCGCCCCGTAAAATTATTGGTCCAGCTTGACCTATCCCGTGTCCACCCTGAAAATGAAGAAATTAGATTTTGGGCTGTTGTGAGTGGGGATTTGTGTATGAGAAATTTGCAATAAAGTCATTTATTTTGCGTAGTAATATCTTTAATAGTATCAATGTGTTCTGGAAATGGTGTTTAAAGAAGACATAGTCAAATGGTTCAAGCAGTTAAGTAGTTATAAACGTATTGATGTGATGTGTAGTTTGCTAAATATGTGCCTTCCCTTTGAACTACGGTATCTTGGCACATGTCTAGAGGACCTCGGGAAGCGAGATTTCAAAGAGTTGAGGGACGCTGAAAACAGAGCGAATAACGTATCAGAATTGTCCGATCTACAAGTGTTGAGTGACAAACGAACTCAAGGGAAAATAGCGCTATATCTGTCGTTGCTTCATTCATGTAACTATGCGTGTTCTAATAGCCTTTACAAGGTGCTTGCGAACTTCGATGTGGGTGAGATCAGCACTTTAGTAAACAATAACACTTCGGACGAAAATCCTTTAGAAGAACTACTGCTAATATATACGCTTGCCATGAATCACCCCGCATTTACATTTGAACAAAAATCAGTTTTTGTTAATATTTTCTTGAAACTGCAAGATGAAGAAAACAAGTGGTTTGCTTCGAAACACCCGCCCGTCGGTATGAGCCTTGTGTATGTCAAGCCGCCAATCCAGGTTAGTGCTATCACTGTCATAGTCTGAACAGAAAACTAATATGCACATGTGCTGTCACATTACTCGTTTTGTTTGTCATTCAGGCATGTATACCACCGTGTCAGGGGTCAGAAGAACAGCAGGAGATAGTTGTGCCATGTTCCATCACTCTGCCCCCAGGACACACTGCAGGTGAGCTCCTGGTTTATTTCTTCAGTATTTTCAAGATTTATAACTCTCTTCCCCTTACACACATAAACACACACATTCACATTCTATAATACTCTTTAATGTGGCTTGGGAATTATTGGAACAATTTGCTCAAATGTCTGTAGGTATTTAGCTTTCAGCAATTTAAATACATTTGGCCTACATACATATTTATTTCCAGAAGCTCTTGTTTTTTAAAAGAAAATACAAACACAGCATGGAACATGCCAATTTAAAAATACAAAATTTTAAATTTAAAAAATTAAAAGAAACACAATACCATATATTGGATACAAAGAGTTAAAAGAATTTTAAGTGGGAGTAGTGTACAACTCGATACAATGTTTTTACACACAGGTTATAACGTCACCAATATGGTGCTGACGTCAATTTTTTTTTCTTATTGCCCCATCCCTTTCCTTTCACAATCTAATGAGGCATCCATAGGAATGTGAGGTTTTCGGGTGGGTAAACTTCTGCATTTATAAATGTTGGTATCTGGATGGAGCCCATACGCCCAAGTGTACTACATGATACCATATGTGGTTATGGTAAAATACTCTTGAACCCATCTGCCCAAGTGTATTATGCGATATCATATGTGCTATCAGGAATTACAGTTCAGCCCACTTGCCCAAATATACTATCTGATACCATGACTGCAAACACTCGTTGGCACTACAGATCCGTAACCTAACACGACCTACCTACAACACCGTTTATTTTACCCTTCAACCATCCTCTGCAATCAGAGCCCATTAAAAATAGCAAACACTTGTTGCCATTATACGTACCTAGCATTACCTAGCTACATCATCATTTATTATACCCTTTCAAAATATTATACACAATCATCCACTGCAAACTGTTTTTACAACTGGCAAACACTTAGACACTACAGATACCTACTCTAACATTACCTACCTACAACACTGTTTATTGCACCTGATATACACATTTGTATAAATATCTCCACACTTACCTGTACGAAATATATCCATTTTCTGCCAACATGTAATGCTACTTTCATCCTCTTTATTAGACGTCAAACACACCGCCATTATGCACCACATATTTTTATATTACCTCCTTACACTTTAGATCCTATTTCGTCCTACAGTTCTTTCACTAATTGCACTCAAGGTATTAATTTTTATCATGCCTACTATTTTATCACACTGCGTATCCACGACACACCGCACTAAGGCCCATTCTACAATGCACTGATGCATACGAAAATGGACTCAGAACACCTAAACTAGTACCTAGTACCTTATTTACTTAATGAGCGGACGACTCAAATGAATTTTTAACTATTATACAATACAAAGAAACGCATAGTACTACAACCAACTTACGAAATCAAAATTACTCAGCTGTTGCAAATTACTGATGTGGGTTTTAAAATGTACACATTTAATTTGCTATGTTTTTACAGTGTTTAACATTGCATAAATGCTACTGCCAAACAAGTGTGTGTTTATTAAAACAAAAATTATAATAGTGTTGGTAAATCCAAGCCTTTGTGGCAGTGTATACAATTTCACGAAAACGAATATCAGACTACCGAATATCAGAATATCGTCTACGTTACAAAATAGCTTTGTTTCTATTACTAAATGGGATCTCTCCTTTTTTTATTGTATCATTGATTTCTGACATACTTCGGGTTGATTTGGATACCTATCACACATTCTCTTTTTTTTTTCTCTACCAACCTATTTTTTTTCCCCCCACTATCCGTGATTGTTAACATCATTACTTACGTCACACACATCAACTAATCACGGGTATCACAAAGTAAACTAATCCCTTTAAAGTCATTAATTTGGAAGGGTTCATTTTTTTTTCAATCAAGCCAAATGTCTGGGAATAGTAAATAGATATGGAACATCACAATACTCCATCTATGTACTTATAAAAAATGTGCAGTAATTAATATCATATACTGATACCACATGTGAAATTTAAGGAGACTTCTTAGAAAGCTTGACAGCAGAATTCACTTTTGTTTTAGACAAAAATATAAATTGTAAATAAAATATTGTTAAAGTGAAAACTTGCTGTTTAGTATAAATACATGAGCCTACAGTTGTAGGCCCTAAATAAATTCTGCAAATGTTCCATAAAGATGGAAATCATGCCTTTTTAATGCTTGTGCCGCTCAGGGCACAGAATGAGTTGGCGCCCCACCCCTTCCTCCCAAGAAATATAAAACACACTATGCTAGTTTTGTTTTTGGGAGGAATTACTCCTTTAGTTTTCCTTTGGAGTGCCTTCCATTATCAACCACCTATGGACCCATCACGTTTCGGACTAGTAATTAGCAACTGTAAAAAAAAGGCATTAAAGTACATTGCTATTACTTAGCAAAGCAATTTTCAAAAAATATGTTTTTAAATTATTTTGGACCATCTTCCCACCTTATCACTATTTTATCTAGTTTAATTTCTCATTTGTTTTGCATTATTTTTAGTTTATTTCACCTTAGTAGTTTTTTTTCTGGGTGTTCCTGTGGGCAACGTCTTCAGTGATATTACTGAAATATAGTTTCAATGAGATATCACTTTGTGTGCAAAGAGGCACAAGTCTATTGATCTTTACGTAATTATCCAGAGATGGGGCNCCCCCCCTTCCCTTCCACAACAAAGTATTATATTTACAGGTAATTATTAAGTTTAGGGGCTTTTCTGTAAAAATGAAAATAATTAACTGAAAATAATATTTTTTCACTGTACTAATGATGCAGAAAACGAATATACTAGGGGCATTAACGTCCGACTAATTTCGTAATATGTGCCAACCTAACCTAACCCCATGTTGGGTGAATCACTATTTTACCTTTTTAAACTAACCTAGGATAGTAGGGTTTTACACTAACCTAGGATGTTTGGGTTTTACACTAAACTACGAATGTAGGATTGTAGGGATTTAAAGGAACCGTAAAACACACCAAAATAATGTAAATGGACTCGCCTAGGTAAGGTAGGGGGCTGGTATAATTCCTCTGACGTTAATAGACGTGAACAAACATATTTTGCAAGTTTTTTTAATATGTTCCACTTATTTTAACATTACGCCCTCTGGGATATGAACAAGGTAAGCTGTGCAGAACCCATTAATGCAACTTTTGTTGGTCTAGGACATTTTGTTCAGAAACGTATACAAACTGGCTATACTGCTCATTTCACAATTTTTTTCAATTTTTTTAAAAACATGTTGTACTTATTTTAAAGCTACATCCCTAGTATATTCGTGTTCTACGTGATTAGTAGAGTATAAATATATGATAATTTTGAAATTGGTTTTGTGTTTTTCTGAAAAGCCCCTAAACTTAATAATTACTGTTGGGTTTTAAACTAACCTAGGATTGTAGGGTTATTAACTAACTTAGGATTGTAGGATTTTAAATTAACTTAGGATTGTAGGGTTTTAAATTAACTTAGGATTGTAGGGTTTTAAACTAACCTAATCTAGGATTTTAGGGTTTTAAAATAACAATAAAAAACACCGGAAGTACATGAATAAACTCACCTAGGTAGGCAGCAGGTACAATTCCACTGTCCTCGACCCATTCAACTGTCGTGCAACTTACCTCAACAAAAAAAAAACCACGATCCACTGAACCATCCTAGTAACGCCCGCCACATAGGTGAATATTACGCACAGAAGCACTCGTTCTTGCACCCTCCATTCTTAAATCACAAGCCTTCGCACGGTCGGATTCGGATGTCACAACTCACGCCCGCAACACAACCGCACTGCCTCGCGTCTTAACTGCAACTAATGGCTTCTCATCTTCCACGTAAAATTCCGTGACGACGTTTGCAGACCCCGTAGCCTATAAGGTGACGGAATGATGCACATTTGTTCACGTTACTAATGCATTACTTCACTAAAAATCATGGCGTCCGACGTAAACAAAGCGGCGAACTGCTCATACTTTTAACTAATTTATTTAATACGTTCTACTTATTTTAACATTACACCCTCCTGAATATGAACAAGGTAAGCTGTGCAGAACCCATTAATACAACTTTTGTTGGTCTAGGACGTTTCCTTCAGAAAAGCCGCTACTCTGGATAACTACCAATCTTTCCTTTCATCAAACAATATTTTTTAGTTTTTATTCCTTTTAAGTGTTGAAGACCCTCTTTCTGCTGAGCAATTACTCACGGGAAACGTTCGTTAGATATATTCTCATTGCTACTCCTGCTTCATGCACCCCACTAAACAAGTAATTTAAGTACTAAATTTACAAACCAAGTTTTTAAAAACAGTCTTGGAATGGTTTAATTCAAAGGAAAACTGTTGAAAGTGTGTAAGTTTACTGAATATATAACTCATTTCACTTTGCACATTTTTTACTTAATTTGTGCCCCCCAACTTGGTGCACCCCTAGGCCCAGGCATAAATGGGTGCCTGGCGAAGATTCCACGTGTAGGCTACAACTTTTCATTGTGTCTTTCTAGGGTGTTGTTTTGCCTGTACAGAGACATTACATTTCTGTGTAATTTTAACTTTTTGGGTGATGTAAGTTTCAAAATTACTCATTCATATGCAGGAATTCCCAAGTTTTAGATGGTAAAAATTATGTTAATATGCCAGATATAATTTTAAAATTTAATTCTGAATTTTTTTATTATTGAAAGTGGAAGTAATTTTTTAGTTTATATGCTGCTCATGGGTTAGCTGAATATCTGAGCACTTTTGAAGTCAACCTTTGAAATATGTCACTGCCTCTGCCTCCATGTATTTTAATTGGCTCACTGACTGTCAAGTGCCCAGTCAAGTCGGTAATGATGGAAGGAAAGTAATTTAATGTCTTAATATTTAATTAAAATTGTTAGGTAAACATTTGTAAATACTAAAATAGTTTCTTTAGATTTTTATTTTTTATTCATATAAAAGTAAGAATAAGCAAATATGTAAAACATTTAAATTTATGATAATTTGGCAATGTTAATTTTACATTTGGTGGAAGAATACCCAATGTGCATACAAGTAGATCTTTCAAAAGTGCTCACTTTGCTGTTAAGAACCTTTAGTAACTTTTACAGAAAAATTGGAGATCAAACTTTTGAAAATTGTGGTTTTGAGTATTACCGGTAGAGACTTTGCCAATTTCTGTATAGTTCAATGTCTTAATGCCACAGTGCAAAAGCCTTTTCCAGGAAATTAATCACATGCAATCAGTTTTCTGGATATATATGCAAGTCATATTTATAGTAACAAAATTGGTTGCTAATATGTGAAAATCACTGTACACAAACCCATAAATAACATTAAAACATGTGCAGTGGTTCTCCTCACAATTAACTATTAATTCAAAAAAAATAAATGTACTTAAGTTACCTGTTTACGTAGCATCTGTTTGTGTTTCTTTTTCCTGCAGGTGTGCTTAGAGACCATTCACAACATAAATATTCACTGTCTTTGGCCAGCTTGACAACTTTCCCAAGTGTCTTGTATTACCTCTCATGACAAAACACTGTGATCTAACAGATAGGTATTCAAAAAGAAGTACCCATGATTCAGTGTTACCAAACTAATAAATGTTCAACACACCCTGCATAGCGAATTCACAGCCCTCAAAGCACTTCAACTGTCACCCCCAAATTTTAATCCACAAATATCACCTTGATTGAATTGAGAAGGTTATACCCCTGCATGTATCTGCCAATTCTGTTGTGAAATGGCACTTATTGCTGCATTTAACTTAAAGGTTCATTTGTTTACAGCAAATGAAGCATGGACGTCCTTGAATGTTGTCAAATATGTTAGCATACATATTTTATATAGGCAACAACAGTAATTTTCTGCAATTGGAAAAATTGATAAAACATTTATTATGTTGATTCTTAAAATGTGCCAGCATGGAAATTATTCAGTAATGTTTGTAAAGCCTAAAAAACAACCTAAATTTTGTATGCTCCCCCCCNCCCCCTACTACACATTTTAATCGACCTTCCCCGTGACCCAAGTCGTGAAACCAAATGATTATCTCCATGGTTTTTCATAATCAGTCCAGCTAAGTGTCAGGTTGGTTCCTTGGTACTGGTCTTTGCTTCCAATTCCACTTTCCCGTTGCTAATTAAACACCGGATCCTGTTAAGATATTAATTAAACCACAAATAAAAAGAAAATTTTGCATTAGGTCTTGCGAACAGTCACTGCCTAACTACTGCCATAATTTCATTCCCATATCTTTTACATTGGCTCTCTTAGTTTTGAGTTTTCCTCTAAACATCATAATAGTGACATCAAATGAGATTTTGTGAGCCATTATGGCTGTGTAAAATTTTTTTGTTGGAATACTAGTTTTTTTCCTCCCGTGTACTGTTTGATACTAAATTAAAGTATATAATTTTTTTGATGGTCTATTTAGTTGAAATGGACCAAAAATAATTCAGCTGTTGAACTGTATAAGAAAAGAAGTTATTCTCATATGTTGGGTGGAAGTAAATGTTCACAAAATTTTTTGGCTGATACTTTTTCCCAGCATAATATACATTATGGGTCATGTGTACTTTGTGATGCTAGGTGCTTGTTTTCGTGTGTGTGATGTAGGCACATGTCTAATGTGTTAGGAATAGTGTGATATGTTTGTTATACATAATGGTATATGATCATAATGTTCTTAAAAATATTGTTTGCTCAGGAAAACATTGCTTCACTTTGTTTGGGTCANATTAGAGGCACCAGAAGGACTCCCTTAAAATGCTTTTTTTTTTTTTTTTTTTTTTTTTTTTTGTAGTTTTACAATACTGTTAAGTTACTTTAGTGAGTTGAAATTTAGTTTGTTGCGCTAATCCTCTAGTAAATTTTCTGATTTGTGTGAGTTTTTATAACACTTGTTTTTCTAATCACTAAAAATTTAACTTTAATATAAAATTTGAATGGTGAAAAAATATGTGAAACTGCCACATCGTCTTAATAATCATTCTTAATCACCACAGTGGAAAAATGTTTCATAACCTACTAACTTATAGTGCATGTAAGCAGTTACTTTAAAATGTCAAGCCAATCAGCCAGTAAAAATTAAATTATTTCCAGTCATAGTGTAATAACTGAAATGCCAGTGGTTTGTATGGTGCACAATTTTTGAGCCTGTTCCTATGAAACCACTGCTGTAACTTGGTACACTGTTATACTGGTGTGATATATAGACAACACTGATAATAAAATATAAAGCTATCACATGGTCACTTTTTCATTTAAATGTGTGTTATTTATTAGGAAACAGCATTTTTTTTAAATACTGGTGTACATATTATAACTATTTTTGAGTGAGCTTACAACAGTGTTTCATCTGGGGTGCAATACTGATCTACTATCTCATAGTTCATTGAGATTAAGAGTCAAGTGCAAGGTATGCTTTGTTGTAATTGTAGAAACTGGTTAAAATTGGCCTATTTACTTTCCAAGTTATTAAAAAATTGCTTTTGCAACTGACATTTTTACTGCCAAAGTTTCAGTAGAATTTTTTTGGTTTTTTACCTAAATTTGTATTGTACATATTCTGAGTAGTTCAAATTTTGCCTGTAAAATCTTTTTATGGCATCATATTTCTTGGTTTTATCAGCATCATCATGTCTTGATGAAAAAGAATTTGAACAATAAATATATATTGCAGTTTATGGCTCAAAAAGTGGTAACACAGGGCTGGAGAGAGGGGGTAAGCAAAGTATGAGGGTAAAGCAGCATGTTAGCATAAAGTTAATGGTGGTGAACTATAGGAGTGTGTACAAGCTGGAGGGCTTCTGGGGTAAGGTTGAAGGATATGGGGTGGACATAGTGGTAGCTGTGGAGACTTGGTAGAATGAGGGGTAATTATTAAGTTTAGGGGCTTTTCTGTATTTAAAAAAAACTCAAAAAAGTGGTATATTTCGACTCTACTAATCACGTAGAACACAAATATACTAGGGGCATTAACGTCCGACGAATTTCCTAACATGTACCCACCTAACCTAACCCCACAATGGGTGAATCACTATTTTACATTTTTAAACTAACCTAGGATTGTAAGGTTGTAAAGTAATATAAGATTATACAATTTTAATCAAATCTCCGATCAACACCCTTCAATCACAGACTAGATTGGAACCCTATAATCCTACGTTAGTTTAAATAACTGTAATCCTAGGTTAGTTAAAATCGCTACAATCCTAGGTTAGTTTAAAAATGTAAAATAGTGATTCACCCATTGTGGGGTTAGGTTCTGTTAGGTTAGTTGGACACATATTATACTATTAGTTATACGTTAATGATGCTACTATAGTAGTGGTCAGAGTTACCTACCTATAATCCTAGGTTAGTTTAAAAAGAATGTGAAATTGTGGGGTAAAAACGTCCGGAAAAACCTTGTTCGAATTACGTAATATAACTACATTTGCACGTTAAGCTACCTGTTAGGATTTTTGGGTTTTACACTAAACTACGAATTTAGGATTTTAGGGATTTAAAGGAGCTGTAAAACATACCAATATAATATCAATTTACTCACCAATGTAGGCTGCCAATCCAACCTCACTCGATGAAACCACAAAGCGCCACATACGCGCATATAACGCACTGAAACACTCGTTTACAGCCAAATATATACACAGAAGCACTTGTTAATAGGCTAATATAACGCACAAAAGCACTCTTTCTTGCGTTCTCCGTTTTAAATCCGTCTGATTAGAATGACGTGCAACATGCCGGCAAAGGCGCGCAGCAACTGACAAGGTTAAAAATTGTCAGTTAAAATGCCTGTGATGACATAGGTCGCCGCCAGGTAGCGTGTGGAATTTGATATGCGCAGCCATTATTAATGGCGGTAGACGTTAATAGACGTAAACATCAAATTTCGTGATTTATTTAAATATGTTCTACTTATTTTAACATTACGTCGTCTTGAATATGAACAAGGTAAGCTGTGCAGAACCCATTAATGCAACTTTTGTTGGTCTAGGACATTTCGTTCACAAACGTAAACAAACTCTCAAAAACTGTCATCTCGCAAATTTGTTAAATTTTTTAAAATATGTTGTACTTATTTTAAAGCTATGCCCCTAGTATATTCGTGTTCTATGTGATTAGTAGAATCAAAATATACCACGTTTTGGAGTTTTTTTTTTTTTTTTACAGAAAACCCCTAAACTTAATAATTACTGAATGAGGAAGTGCTTGACATTGAATGTAGGCAGGATAAGTTCACCATCTTCAGAAGAGACAGGGATGGGATAGGAGACGGAATAATGGTGTGTGAAAGGGTCAGTAGAATGGATTAGTGAAAATGTTGATGTGATGGAAATTAAATTATGTGGGGGTAATAGTAGGAGGATTACTTGGCTGGCAGCGTATAGGCCACCAGGACAGGGATGACAGGCAATTGAAATGATCAAGGAGAGGGTTGGTTGACTAAAGGAGAGGCAGTGTGTTGTTTTAGCAGGGGATCTGAATATGCCGGGTGTGAGATGGATAGAGGATGTAGAAGGGATGGGCAGCATGATGCAGAGAATGGCAGCGCAGTTAGTCAACAAGAGGCATAGTCCAGGTAGTAGAAACACCTATGAGGTGGAACGAAGAGGGTGTTGGGTCAGTGCTGGATGTGATGTTGATCGGACCTGGGAATGCTGTAGTTGGAGCAATAGTATTGGATGGCATAAGCGATCATGATATTCCAGTTGTGGAAATTGGGCTTGGCAGGATGAGGGAAGAGCAAACAACAGATAGGTTGGTGGGGCAGTTTGGGAGAGGAGACGAGAAGGGGGCAGAAATCTTCCTGAGTTGGAAAAGTGGTCTATGGAGGAAAGTGTGGAAGGATTATGGGAAGAATTTAAAAGAATAATAGAGGTTATGTTGGAGAAATTTGTGCCAAAGAAAAGATTACGGTCTGGGGGAGATCCACCATATTGTTGACAAGATATTCAAAAAATGAAGAAGTGTAGAAAATTACATGCCAAGTGGATAAATGAAGGGATGACGAGAGCTAAGGAATTGATGAAACAAATGGGAAGGGAGCTTGAAAGGATGATCAAACAGGCAAAGAATATATTTTTAAGTAACATGATGGAAAAAGGAAAAGGCAAGGAATGGGGGAAATTATTTTGGTATGTTAAGATGGTAAGGGGAGGAAGGGATCCCTCTGCTGTAAGGTAAGGATGGCAGGATTGCAACAAATGACCAAAAAAATTGGAGATGCTGCAACGCCAGTACTTGTCAGTGTTGAGGCAAAGGAGTATTGGAATAGGTAGGTTAATAGGGATTGGAGGTTGTTTAGTATGTTTAAGATGAGAGAATTTGAGATAACAATGATAATCAGTGGGTTGAAGAGCAGTAAGGCAGTGGGACCAGACGGCATAGGGAACGCAGCGCTTAGTTTGGTGGGAGAGAGTTAGTGAAATATTTGGAGGTGTTGTTTAGCAAGTCCTTAGGAGAGAGTAAGTTGTCACAAGGTTGGAAGGATGCGTTGGTGGTCGCAATACACAAGCAGGGGGAGGCCTGGCAGCTACGGACTGGTGAGTCTCACATTGAGTACAGGAAAGGTAATGGAGAGGCTGTTGGTTCAGTATGTGGTGAATGTTATGAACAAGAGGAATTGGTTGGAGGAGTCACAACATGGTTTCGGAAAAGGATACTCATGTGAGACGCAGCTGGCTGGGCTGTTAGATGGTCTGGTGCAGGCAGTTGATGAGGGGAAGCAGGTGGATGCCTGCTTCATAGACTTTGAGAAGGCATTTGCTAAGGTTCACCATGGGACATTGATGAAGAAAATGGATGAGCTGATACTGGACAAGTGGGTAGTGGAATGGATTGAGGACTTCCTTAGGGGCCGAAGACAGAGGGTGAAAGTGGGGGAGGCAATATCGGAGGAAGGAGAGGTTACGTCAGGGGTGCCGCAAAGAAGCGCACTGGGCCCTCTGTTGTTTACCATAATGGTAAATTACATGGGTTTTGGTGATTAGGGGAAAAATAAGATTGTTTGCATATGATTGTGTATTGTATGCAGTGTTGGGGGNTGCAAGCAGACATTTACAGGATATGGTTGTTGACCATGGAGAATAAAATGAAGATAAATGTAAGAAACACTAAGGTGGTGAGGTTTACAAGGAAGAAGGTGATAAGCAGGGATATGTACAGATGGGAGAGGCAAGAGATAGAAGAAGAAGCAGCAGAATATAAGTACATATCTAGGGATTGTATTGCAGGGAGACCTCAGATGGATAAAACCGGTAGAAAGGGTGATTGTAAAGGGAAGAAGAGTTTTGGGTATTTGGGAAGGGTGCTGAAAGAAGTCAGCTGGGAGATCAAGGCATATGGCACACAATGGTATGGCCGATGTTAGAATATGCGGCAGCAGTATGGGACCCGTATGTGGAGAGCTAGAGAAGTTGCAAAGAAGGGCGGCAAGATGGGTGAAGGGTAGGTGGAGAAGGCAGGGGCAGGATGGTGAGGATGAAGGGAACTATAGGCAATCAGTGATGATGAAAGAAATGGAATGGAGCTCGTTAAGGACAGGAGGAAAGTTGAAAGACTGGTCAGGATGTACAGAGTGGTGAATGGAGAGGGAGGGTGGGGAGGTTTATGCTACCAGCTAAGTAAGGAGGTGTTTACAGCGAAAGGAAACAACAGTGAGAAGCTTCGGAGGGTGTGGAGGAGAACGGAGCGGGGTAGGCCGTCTATGCTTGTGAGGAAGTGGTATCTGTGAGGGGGGTTGGAAAGTTCAGGAAGAGAAGTTTGGTCTGGTAGGGGAGAGGTGAGAGAGTTCGCCACTGGACGGTAGCCCAATTGCAGGTTTTTTGTTATTATTATTAACCAAGAACATGTCTCTTTATCCCCCTTAAAAATTTGAAATAAATTTATTTCAAGGCATGTGGTAGGTTTGGTTGGATGATAAATTTTCAGACAAATAATGAATGCAGCAGTAGATTGTTTGCATTTGGCTTTGGAGTATGATCCTCATATTCTCTCTCTGAACATAGCCTCATGTTGTGGACATTTGTAAGAAACCTGTCATGATGTACACATAACTGCTCATTTGTCACCTCCATTTTGCAGTCTACGTACATATTTCTCATGTATACATTAAATTTACTGCTGTGATACACCCTATTATGTAGCATGTTGTAAGTGCTGCCCACCAGCCAGTCATTGTACTGGTTAGTTTTAATGTTGAAAATGGCCGGTTCACAGCAATAACAATGCCTTTTTTTTATAATTTCTTTAAGGTAACTCTATAAAGTTCCTTCATAGGTGGTTCACGGTTAACTGAGCACTTTGGAAAGCCCTGCTTAAGGTCTGCTTGTATTCTCATTTTGTACCCTTCTGCTTTAAGCGAGATTAACATTGCCATGGACTGTCTCACTTTATTCATGTGCCATCCACAAGGAAACCGTAAAATATTTAAGAAGCAAATGTGTTAATAATATGCAAAATTTTGCTTGTGTGTGTATAAAACAAGAAATGTTGATTTAGGTAGCCATAAAGTTACATATTACACTCTTAATACAAAGCAAAGTGTCAGAACTGTTTTTATTGGTTTGCTGCCAAGTTAATGGGAGCCTGCATGCCAGTGTGTAGTTATGGACAGCAACTTTTCTCAAAGTGCTCACTTTACCGTAAAGAGCCTTTTAGTAATCAGCCATTGGAGAGTGTTGGAAATAAGTTTAAGACACTGATATGTTTTGCTATTTTTTACAGATATCTCTGTTCAGTATCTACACATCAGTTTTCAATTCTAAGTTCCTTTTTGTAATATTTACCACAATAAACCACTTTTCAGTTACACATTCAGAAAGGCTTCTAAGAATCAGACACTGGTGTTTTAGGTTTACTTTCTATATCAAATATGCAGCCACATTTTATTAGTGTTGTTCAGTTATCCCCTGGAAACAATTTTTTTTTGGATTTCTGACCCAGGTACAGTCTTTGTATTATAGCCAATACAGCTAATTCTCTTGGTACATAAAGTTACGATGTGTGCACAGGAGTGCAACAATTAGTATTAATGAACCAGATTAGGGTTATCTCACAGATGGATTTTTATTATGCTGGCTGTTTTTCCCCATTAGAATTCAGGTAACCATGTCTTACACAACTTCCATAATTTTTCATGCATAATTTTGGCAGGAATTAAAAAGTTGATGAACTATCATACAGCCTTAAAATTGAAATGTTAGTTATTTTAGTGGGTTAGAAAGTTTTGATGTGGATATTTAGTAATTGTCATCGAGAGTAACAGAATGGCACCACTGGGAAGTTATTTAAGTTGTCCATCTTTAGTTTTGACAACTGTTCACTTATCTTGTTTCTGTCTTAATAGTGTGTGTCCTGTTTCCGTATTCTTCGCAGTGACAGAAAGTTGAGTAGGGATGTCCTTTCTCCTATAATTAGTTAAAACTCCAGAATAAAGTGCTGCAGGGTTTATTCAAAATGAACAGTTCTCAACTGTGGGAAGCGGTACCTGTGAGAGTCTCTAACGCCAAGCTTGTTGACACCCCTCGGGTGTGACCCGTGAAATGTGTGGTCTCACCCACATCAAACACTGCTATCTAAACTTGCTACTAGCTGTCTAACAGTCCTTAAGCACGTGAGTAGTAGATCTAGTCACGATGAGACTGGCGGTTTGATGAGTACAGTATCTGAACACCTTAGAGTGAAACTATCTCTATAGTCGGTTCACAACTGCAAGAGACTTTCTTGCAGCCCTGCTAGAGATCTACTTTCAAGCCCATTTCGTATCCTTCCGCCAAAGGTAAACAAACATTGACATGTGGCAGTCACATGACAATATTTACATGTAATGTTTACATTCCACTGTGTGTGTGTGTACATGTGTTCGTACATGCACGTACCCATTATAAAAGTCATGTATATATTATTAATGGATATTTGACAAGCGTAAAGTTCTTAATCTTGAGAATTTCACTCAAAAGAATATGCGATACCAGCGAAAAACATTTCATTCTATAAACCAGAAATGGGAGTATTTTGATGAATCGATAGTTGTTATCTATTTACAATCAATTGTTAGTGACTTTCGATAAATTCCCGTACATCTTAGGCAAGATCATCAGTATTGATCGAAATTGCTGCAGATGTTAAAATGGCGTGGTGGTAGACTGAGTCGGATGTTTCGCGCAATTGTAAAATGTTATTTAAAAATGGTTGTGACTGTTTTAAACAGGACGGCAGAGTTTGCGAGTGAAGGATTCTACGTCTTCGACAATGTGAAAACAATTCTTATGTGCAAATACTGCAATGTTAGAATAGAGTGGCAAAGGAAAGACACGTGCACGAAACACATAAAAACAAAATGAATCAGTACGAGAAAGTGACCACAAATTAAAATCATACGTTATTAAAAAACCAAATAATATAGAGCGGATATTAGTAAAACAAGACAAATAAATAAATTATTATATGTTAAACAAGATAATCACACAAATTCTCTGGCATGTGTGTCAACCACACCCCGTCAACAACACAAGGAACGAAGGTTAGTAAACAAATGGCCGCGTTACTTTCACCTTGAGCGTGATCATGTGACTATGCAAGAAACGTTGAAATCTAAATACGTTAGCATCACGTCATTAATAATTGGCATAATAAGATACAAGTCTTTTCGACACCCATTTGTAAGCGATAAATTAACAATTACGTTAAAACTTTGGAACTATTTCCTCTCTTTGTGCTGGCAACCTAACGGCATAACTGTATCCGCGCTCGCCGCTGTTTGTAATGTTATATGCATGTTGCTAACGGCTAGGGTGTTTTTTCATAGGTTGATTTTCAAAAGTTTCTTCCAGTCGTGAACCGACTATAGTACTTACTACTTTTCGTCCCTAATGGACGGTTGGCTAGTGGTGCAAACAGCTAAGGTAGACAGGTGATAGCTGAAGAACTACTAGCATTTTGTGGGCCTGTGGTTCAATATATATATATATATATATATATATATATCTACGTGGCAGATGTCCAGAGGGTTAGGGATGCGCTGGGGTGACACTACACCTTACCCCCACATCATGATGGCTGTACAAGCTAGCTGCCCGCGAGAGGGGATGGTAGTGGGTGGCGGCCGAGCCAGGCCGGGTTGCAAACCGGAAACTGCCAGTTGGCCAGATGGTATCTACGCCCACTTAGGGGCAAACCAACCCCTGTACAAGTAATCTTGCATCTGTAGTTACGGTAGAAGGGGTCCAGGCTAGGTGTGATTGCAGTGGTTTAGGATTATATGTTAAACAACATGATTCAGTTTTTATATGTTTGCTTCAAAATATCTTTTGCATCTTTGCTGGTGGAGTTTGTTGGTTCCCTCCCACTTGACTGTGAAACCCTTTGTAGTAGTCCATGATGGACTTATCAAGTGGGTGGGAAATGATGTATAATTAAATCTCAGTTATTATTTCTTTGATCCTGGATGTGTATGAGATGAATTGCCTGCAAATGTTGCTGTGCCTTCCACATTCCACATTGCTTGTTGTAGTTTGCCAAGGTTTCCTCTGTGTCATAGGCATGAGGGCCTTCACCTGCCCCATCTGTCATTCCTCATCTAAGATGAAACAAGTTTTCTCCTAACAACAGCTTGTTAGGGGTAATTGTTGGTAATGGCATTGTTATGCAGAGAAGGAACACTATTAATGGTACACATTAGGTTCAAGTTTTATGCTTTTCTCCCATTTGGTGGAGGTGCCACGGTGGTGTAGTGGTTCAAGACTACTCTTCCCTCACCTAGATGAACCGTATTTGTTTCCCAGCGGGGTTGCTCCCTGATTTTTGCAAGTGGGAATCGTGCTGGATGATACTGCTGGTCAGTGGGTTTTCTCTGGGATCTCCCGTTTCCCCCCACCCTTGCTATCTGGTGCTGGTCCATACTCATCTCACCCTCATCAACTCTCAAGATCTCAATGTTAAAAGCCACCAAAATCTCTCCACTCCACCCCCTCCCCCTCCTTCATATTTGGTTGATTACTTTCTTGATTTCCTGGTTATTTCACTCTGGATTGTACTGCGATGTTAACTCAGGATAGTCATCTTGCACTCTTGCAGGCCTGTAACTAAATCTTTCTAGTCAACGGGATACTGCTACCCATTAGTAGGGAACACTTATTTCTCAGAGAGTTTAATTTTTGTGAGTCTCAGCATTTCTCCGAGCCTTAACGGTGTTGGACCCCAAAAAATTAATTATTTTATAATTGCACCAAACATTGTTTAACTTGTACGCATTGTATGCAAAGACATTTTCCTCAAATAAAAAATTTTTACACTATAACTTTTGCATAATTTGATGTCAAATACAAAATTCTTCTGTTTGGTTGCAGCCATTATAATAAATACTAAGTAAGTTGTGCAGATGAAAATGTACAACATAAACTAATGCCGTGGACTACTGCTTGACACTAATGTAATCACCAAATAACAGTTCATACATGTTAAAAAAATGTTATAAAAATGCAAAAATTTCTTTATATTTAACATTTTGGTTCATATGTATGGTTTGTTATTTGGTGATTTATATATGTGTCACACGGTAACCCATAGAATTAGTTTAATTTGTACATTTTTTCATCTGTATGTCTTTGTTAGTATTTGTTATAATGGCTGCAACAAAACAGAAAAATTTTTATTTGACATTTAATAATTAAAAATTACAAAGTGTAAATTTTTTTTATTTCGAGGAAAATGTCCATCACATACAATGGGAACAAGGGGAACAATGTTTAGTACAATTATAAAATAATCAATTTTTTGGGGTCCAACACCCTTAACTTCTCTACCCACCACAATAACTGTTTGGCAATAATCAAAATAAACTAATTTTTCTTTTCAAGTCCAGTGCCAGATTGAGCCAAGGTTCTTTGTATTTTGGAAGCTCTCATAGGTTGGGTTTTGTATTTGAAGCTCTGTGCACACTTGGGTGGCATCTATTATTTCTGTCCATCAGAACCTCTTGGTCAGAACTTGTCTTTCTTTTATTGCCACGTAGACAGTCAGGTTTGAAATCATAAAAAAGTTGGATTATTGATTACCACAGTTCATGAGGTAATTTGCTTTTGATCCTGACAATGAATGTTCATCTGTACCTTTCAGTTGTATCTTGCACTACTGCAAGGTGATATTGCTCACTAGCATGATGAAGTTCCTCCTCCTCCTACACGATGCTTATCTCTAGCTGATGGCCTGTTTTCCTCCACAAACTTGTTAGGATATCACTGCCATGATGCTGGTGTCCATTTCTGAAATCATTAGCTTGGATGGGGAATGGGACATTGTACCAAGCAGGTTCCACACATTTTTGAAGGTGTTTGTGTTGTTTTACATTATCCATTGGTACTTTTTCTTTTGTAGTAGCTCATTCAGCATAGCAGCATACTCTTATAACTGGAAAATGAAGTCTTCAGAAATAACATAAATTGTTTAGTTTATTGCAGTGTTTTTTTTTTTGGTAGCCCTGTGTACAAAGAATTGGACAAGTGTGAGAAAATGTGAGTTGGTGGCTACATAAACCAGCTAATTTCTGATCTTTTCAGTCGTGCAAGGTGGTGTTAATCATATATGGTTTTACTTCATTCTGTTTCAGTAGAACTATGTGCCCCAGGTATCCAAGTCATTGGATTTATATAGTTTCATATCCCCAGCCTTTCCTGCTTTCGAACTGGATGTTTTCCTATGATGTTCCCAGTATGAGTACACAGCGACATGTACGTATGTAAAACAATTACGGATGTGGATCTTATGGAAAGTGCTCAAGACTGCAATTATTTGCTCTTGGGAGTATTGAACACACAAGTGGCAGAGGAGCTCAGGTGCGCTGATATCCGCCAGCACTTCCTGTGATTATCTAACATCAAGATGATGGGGGTCTGGCCGAGGTCCTGTACTGTATGCCTTAATGCTCCCATCAAGGAATGTCATCGCAAATTGTCAAGTTCAGATTTGCGTGATCAATGAGCTCCCCTCCATTCTTTTGAGATCAGTACTTGTGTGGAGTGACTCTTGCACATTCTACTTGGTTTAACTGTTTTATATACTCATTGGCACATTAGTTATTAATCTTTATTAGAAGTTATTCTGGTTTAGCCCATACTGATGTGTTGATACTGGGTAGGATCTCACAGCAATCGTTGATGGTACTTCGGTGCACCTGTGAATTGATATTCTGCAGCTTTGAGATGATATCTTCCCTTGGAAATCCAGTATTTGCCTTACAATTCTAGTCAAAGCTCCAAATGATGTTTCTTTGCGAGTCAATCAGTCATTAAAAATCCACATTTTTTTTTTGTACCTATTTAAGCCAGGATGTTAATGTTTTGAGCTGCCAGCATTGTGACATTCAGTTCTGCCAGGTGTAAAGTGCCCCCAGCAGCAGTTTCATCATTGTATCACCACACCATGTCCAACCTCCCTTTTCCATTGGCATGCTGGTATTTTTTTCACCAGGTATTCTCATTACTTTCATTACCAATAAGAAGGACTCTCTGTGGAAGAGAAAAATCAATTCAGTTGCACCTTCTAGCAAATTAAAATCTCATCTTTATGATCTCCTGATGCCTGCCATAGAATTTTCGCATCTATTTTGTGGTTAAATCCACTCAACTAATGTGCTTCTATGGGCTGCTAGTGAATTCTGCTCTAGTTTCTAGAATGTGCTCACACTTTTACCACCACTGAAATGTGCCCTCACATAGCTGCTAGTGACCAGTTGCGTCCATAATTATTTTACAACACAGGCATTGTACAGTACCACTTCACATGCTTGTGTGAACTGCATGGGCAATATGTTGGTTCCCTCTAGCTGCATTGTAGGGTGCTTGCTCATAAGTTGTGGTAACCAATATTTTGCAGCATTTTTACTTTTCATCTTGTGTCATATGCATAGTCTGTCATATGACAGGTTTCGTTATCCTGCCAACAAAAGTACAAAAAACTGAAATTGTTGGTTAGAGCTCTCACACTGTATTCTACAATAGTGCTCTTTATGATGAAGTAAATTCCTGGAATTGCCCTAATATACCCCATTGGAGTAGGTGAGAGTGTTATTAGAGGAGGGCCTCAGGGAATCGTACATCCCTCCTCCGTGACTCACAACTCAAGCAGGGTGGATCATTGATCAGTAGGGCAGTCTACAACCTCAACATGCAGGGGCATTGTCTACTTTCTGTGTCTTTATTTTATGGGGTTTGTCCTTGAAAATGAAATTTTGAGTTGCCAAGCATCTGTCAAAAAGTAATGATTTTGCTAGCTGCTGATTACTTCTATAGCCTTCAAATGTGTTGAATATATTCCTTTAAATTGTTTGTAAGCTGTAAGGAGCTTGTCAGAGCAAAGAGTTTAGTATAAAAATTGAAATCCCTATAGTTTACTAAAACGTGTTTAGAAATTATTAGTTTTTTTTTTGTAGTGTTTGATATTTGTGTAGTGAAAATGAGTGCATGTGAAAAAGAGAAATCTAGTACATAACATACCATTAATTTCTCTTTGGAGCAGCTAGACAAACACAAGAATTATGCAGATGAAAGTTCTCATACCCAGTTACCATCAGGTAACAAACACCACATTAAACACATTATGAAAAATCATGAAGTATCAGAAATCTTAATTTCTCTCAAAAGGTAAGTGGGAAAAAAAATGATGACTTACTTTTGTCTCTGGAGTAGAACATGTTGTGACAAATATAGCAAAATACAACACAACTGATCACTTTAAACAATAATTTAATTTCAAATCTACACAAATCATACAGTTGTACACTGGTTAAAAGTGTATAAGTAGCGTTTGTAGACTGCGCACATTTACTAGACTTGCGATAGCTCTCTCTTCTCTTTAGGATGGGCGATCAAAATTACAAATTAAATTATATAAGGGACAAAATTTAACAAAGTTGATTGCTGTCATGTCTAGAGTGAGAGTCCCTGGGCTTGCTTAAGGCAGCCCAGCCCTCCTTCCTTAACAATTCAAAGAACAAATAATTTCCTGATAAGAGAAACTTATCTACAAACAGTTTAAAATTAATGATCTCTTAGGCCTATAAAATTAACATTATGCAAGGAACTAGTTTGACATGGAGAAAACAGCATTAATCACTCTACGTGGGACATTAAAACATTCAATTAATTAAAATTTCAGAAAATTATAGTCTGCGCATCAAATTAAAATTATGATAGATTTTCTACCATCCTTTTTAAATGTAAACAAACAAGAAATATTATACTGTCAGTTGTAAACTTAACAAAGGAATCATAATATTTACCAGTAGAAGTGTCAGTGTGAAATGTAAACAAAGAGTGAATTTTATTTATATCTCAACATTACATATATTGATTGTGAAAGATATTTTTATTGTTAGAAGTGTAGCATTGAATTTATGAAAAGTATTGTTTTATTAGAAAGCTATAGATAATGTTAGTATTATACAATGAATGACAAAATTACTTGCCGGGGAGTAGTATTTTATTGGAGTAATGCTTGCAGGTCCGGACATGAGTAAAGCGAGGACGGCTTTGCCTCCCACGCTGGGCTTCCCTCCAGGCTTGAGTCTGGCCCATGACCTGCAGGGTACAGGGTACATGCAGGTGGCATTCCCTTCGCCTGTGCATGGCGGCCACCAGTCTCTGCCGTCCATACCCTGGCACCCTACTGTCTTGATGTGCGGGGCACTGCCTGTAGCATCGGATGAGGCGGCCCCGTATCCTTCTTCGCCCCACATCAGTCGCCAGTCATCCCCTTCTCAATCCGGCTCCCCTCGTTCTGGCTCTCCCTTGAGAACAGTTGCCAACAATTTCCCCAAGGGTCAATCGAATGTTATCCGCACGACTCGTGGACGTCACAACTGCACCGAGAATTGTCACCTGCCCCCATCGAAGAATCCTATGATCCGCAAGAGTAACTTGGACCCTGTGGACCCTCTGAGAGAGACGCTGGGGAAGGAGATGCCAAGCTACTTGTCAAACCTGCAGAATTTCAATATTGATGAGGTTCGTTAATATTTTGTTTTATTGTGCTGCTTATGTATTGGTTAGTTTTGTTTATTGCAAGGTGTCTGCCAATTTGACTAGAAAATATTTCAATTACAAAACTTAAAAATTGCTGTATCACTCACATTTAATTTTCTTTGATGATAAATTTGTGTGTGATTAATTTAGATTGACTACATTTAAATTGGTGTAGCTGATTGCCTGAGAGGATACTGCCCAAAAAAGTTTCATTTCATCTGGCATGAATAATTGTCCCCGTATTGTTCATTTTTAATATGTAGTGACAACATAGCTTGTGGTTTTAGTTGCAGTGTATGAGTGACGAGGAGCTCAAGAAGTTGGGTCTGCCGACTGGAGCAATCCACCAGCTGCGTAGTATAGTGAACAAACTGCACAGTACCAATGGTGTGAGTCCACTAGACAAGCGAGAGCATCGCAGGAAGATGGGCTCCACAGAGCCTGACCAGGTATGTGTTCTGTCAGTTTTTGTTAATGTAATACACCTACATACTCTCTCTCTATCTATCTCTCTCTCTCTCTCTCTCTCTCTCTCTCTCTCTCTCTCTCTCTCTCACACACACACACACACACATAAATACATACTCTTTTCTATTTTTGACTAATTTTATAATACCTTGCATTAACATTTGCTGATATTTTCATATATGTTATGTAGGTATATTGTTTTTACTTGTCTTTATTGTTGCCATCAGCATAATGCAGTTTGCATAGTTGTACACCAAAAATTTATTTGGGACACACATGTTGTGTACACAAATGTTTGATCCTACTAATTTTCATTTTGTGCACATCTGTTCAAGTTCACAGTTTATCCTTGGGCAGATGTTTATTTCTATCAGGATAATGCATTGGTGCATAAATCCTACATTACCGTGAAATGCACAGGATCGTGGCCACAACTTTTGATGGAGTGGCTGCTCATTTCCCCAACCTCACTGCTATGAACATATTTTTGAGATTAGCTTGAAAGTGTTGTTTTCTGTATGCGAGTCATAAGCTCGTATAGGTTGAGGGTAAATACAGCAATGTTTTTATTTTATTTTCCCAAAATATGTTTGGAAATTAAAGGGTGTATCTTAAATTAATTTTAAAAAATTGTTGTTTCAGAAAACGTTTTTCTCTCTAAAATCATAATACATATTGGAATCATAATCCTTATTTACACAGTATTTAATGCCAATTTCCAGAAAAAAAATTTTGAATTATTGTTTAGAATACTATAAGCAGTTCATGGTAAAATGAGCATTTTTGAGGCCCTAGTTACTTTTTCCTTTCAGCCATTTTTTTATCCTGTAACCACCTTTGTAAGTAAATATTGTCATGTAACTAATAAACACAGTACAGTGGAAACTCTATCCATCGAACACGGATGGATCGAAAGTCCGTGTCTACAGAAAATTTTCAGTGGTCTCAACAAAATCTGTATGTAAATAATGCTAAAAATTTAAGTTTTTGCCTAACTTCAAAATTTAATTTTTACCCCATCAATTGGACAAAAATTTCTTTAGCATCGCCGAAAATTACAGGCTCCAATCATTTAACAACGAAGTTGTAAAATTGCATATTTTCGGGGTTATGGTTACTGTTGATCAGACATTTTCATTATATATAATTAAAGAGTACTTGCTTATGTTGTCACTTCATTTAATATTATTCCAAATTACGCTTTATTATATGAGTTAACAGTATAATTTTTGGTTATTTTAGTAGTTTGACATAAGAGATCATGTGTAAGTATTTTTTTTCATTTCTTTTCTAGAGGATAGTTGGCATTAAATATTTATTAAACATAGGTACTAAATCACATTTGCCTGGTTCTCTCTCGTCTTGCTATTGCTGATTGGCGGAGAGATGTCCTAGTTAGACGACAGCCAATCTGAGGACAGGATACAACATAAGTAAGGCAGATGTAAAATTGAACTAATTTTCTTCTTTAGAACAATTCTCACCACCTCCAACGATGGACGTGGGCATGATAGGAAAAAAGTTTTTAATGAGATAATAAGTATTTGAAGAGAATAATAATAGATAATAAGTATTTAAAGAAAATAATAATAATAAGTAATTAAAGAGAATATTCCATATTAGTGTTGCGAGATGTTTTTATGATGATTATAAGAAAATGAACGAATTATATTGAGTATTTTGTGTTTGAGACAATGAGAAAATAATTGTGTTAATTTGTTGAAGACGAAGAAAGATTTAAAATAAAAAATATTTTGAAGTTGAGAAATTTTACATATCCAATTTAAGTGAAAACGGCACCCAACGTGAAATGTCTGAAATGTAACAAAGTACATATTAACAACAAAGTATAAGTATCTTCAAATACGAATGGTGCTATTCATCTACTGTGTTGTACTAGTNAAAAAAAAAAAAAAAAAAAAAAAAAAAAAAAAAAAAAAATTTATTAACATATCTTTTTATAGATGGACTGTTCGCCAAAAACTAATTCCCGCTAAATTTTACTTGTTCAATATTGACACAGGGATAATGAAAGGCCAGACACGCGAAACTGTACTCACCATGGCATACAAAGTCTGTATACAGTAGTACATTGGGTACACATGCACAAGTAATGCTAATAGATAACACAAATAAAATAAATTTTCTACACACATTGTTTTTGCTTACGTCTCACTGCCCTGCGTTTAGTTCTATTTGTGTAATTTACCACTTCCAAATTTTGTCACAATGTCGCACTTCACTCTTACTTTGTAACAAAAAATAATAAATAATAACAATAGAAGTCTGACTACACGTAATGTATTTAGAAAGCATAAAATACAAAAAAAAATTGACAAATGTGGAAATACGGTACATGTGTGTATGAAATATGTACTTAAGAAGTTTTATTAGACATTCAGCTAGCAGTTGCAATGTTTAAGGTGGCAGCTATTTTGGTAACGACCAGCAACCACAAGAAACAGCGGGGTGCCATATTTTCTAGATATTGATTCGCGATGCGGCGTTGCCAACAACACTCACAAGTTTTTCACTTGAATATTTTTTCATGAAAATTACGAATGCATATATGTATAAATGTAACTCTAATAAATATTCCCGGAAAGTTAGCAAAAAAAAGACAGCACAGAATTAAGGAAACCCTATTCACTGCACTTTATCAATCACAATATTCAAAACATTTTTATTTCTTAGCTAGTAACTGCAACTATTAGTTGCTCTATGGATAATACTTCCGCTACATCGACAGCTGTTTCCTTTGCACGTGTTTTAAAAGAGGTGTTTAAATACTTTTTTTTTTTTTTAGTTTCAGTGTGGAAGTGTAGCAAAAAAATTTGTGTAGAATTTTTTTTTTTTTTGTCAACACTTCTAGGTTTCCTTGATAACTTTAAAACAGGGTTCTAATTTATTATGAATGTTTTCTTTAATATTCCCATTTGGATTGTTTTCTTTTAGTTAAACCTGACAAATGCCTAACATAGGCCTGTCAATGTGTTCAACATAAAGTTTAATGAGGATGGGTTTTTTTTGGTCGACTAATATATCTAGTCCACATGTACAGAATGTCCGCATCTGTAGAATTCTTGTCAGTCCCCTGAAATTCTATGGATAGAGGTTCCACTGTGAGTATATTCCACCACACTTGGGAGTTGGGGCTTTCAACGAATTTGTCATTATGAGTAACTTGCTAAAATGTAATGAAAGTTCATATTCATTTTATGAGAAAAAAAAGTTAAATTTCACACAATCCTACTTCCTGTATATGTTTTGGTAATGTGGAAATTAAGGAATTTATTAGGTACTACTGCATTCAAAAGTATGCTTTCAAAAAACATTTTTTACTTGAAGCTTTTCCTTTATTTTATAGTGATGTCTGCCAGTGAGTATCCTGAAAGAAAATTTTCTGTGATGCAGTTCTGTTGTGAGTTGTTTCTTCTGTAGTGGGTATTTTATTTAGAGTGAAAATAATAGCTGAAAAAGGGTTTCTTGTACAATCAATTTTAGATGCAATCCATCTGCAGACTCTTTGAAGTAGTTATAAGGGCATGCAGCATACCAAAGGAGGGTGGCTCGGTAGCCGTATAGGTAGTTAGAAGAGGACATCTGTCATTGAAAGCTTGTTATAAATCTATAAAATGGTGGACTTGTGTTGACTCTGTGCAGGGAGCGGACAGGAAGGCGGACCTAGTCGTAGGGGCTCCTGCCATGCTTCCACACCAGCAGCTGATCACTGCTCCGGGGATGGGAGTCACGTGTATCACAGTGCCAGTTACCACTGCACCATCCTCGCGTCATACGTTGGTGAGATATACATACTACTATGCTCATGTTTAGAGGTGCGTGATAATAGCATTTGAAAAGCATCTTGTAGCATTTTGACAAGAGATTTTATCATTTTATAACATTTTAAGAAGCAATTTTTGACATTTAGTACCATATTTAATGTCTAACAGCAGTAACAAATAATAGCAATTGTTTCTCCCATCCTTTTCAGTTGGCAGATATATTTCCACTAAGAAACTTGCAGTCATTATATTTGCTTAGTATAATAGTTCATGTTAATCCATTGCACAGGATGTGTTCTTCATTAGCGTTAATAGCATTTCAGGAACTATTTAAGTCAGAATTAACTGGTAAGGCTTCATTATCAGAAAAACGTACATAAGTGAGGGAATGAAATGTGGCTTCCTTTTCTTTTAACTGCATCTGAAGTTCAGCGCACTATACAGATGTTACTGACAATTGTATACTATAATTATCATGTATGCAGTCTACTGTGTGTGCGTGCATTGGTGGGTGGGTGTGTAATTTATTGGGACAATTCACAAATAATTACATGCAGAGAACAAGTTTTGAACACTATTTATTTTGACAAAATACAAAATAATTCTGAATGGCAAAACCCAAGAAATGACTAGCAAAATGTATCACAGCAGTTAATAATTATAGATCACAATAAATAACCAATCATTGAACACAATTAATACAATTCATTAAAATGCACCATGCATCTCAGCTCCGTGACGATATACATTTAAGTTACATTTATCCAAACTTTGCTGTACTAAATAACAACCTTAAAACATTTCTATTATTTCTTGACCTAGTATATTCCCTAGCACCCATTTAACTTTAAAAAAATAACAGAAGGGAGGGCAGCAAAGAATTGCCCATCAAAGTCTCCTTTTCCTTTAAAATGATGTTAAAAACAATCAAAACAAATACGGCAGGAGGCAGTCGTATGGGACCCGTCACAACTCCGGCTGATAAAAATTACAATGGACAACTAACACTTAAAAAATATTTTGCCGTAACGATGAAGTCGTGGAAATAGTACACCACCAAACATTCATTAAACTTGGGCATCAAACAAAAATAAACACTAGGCGTTAAAAAGAGACACACAGCAATGCGACACCATAGTTATATATACATACTATACATAACATGATGGCGCTAACATCGCAATAAATATAAATAAATATATTTATATATAGACAAATGCACACCGTATGTATATTGTATGTATGTAAAAGTTGACATAAGATATTGGGTGACTGACAGCGATGGCGTCACGGTCTGGCAATGTTTTGTGTGCATATTTATTATAATGCCGTATTGGCAGTAAATTTTTTTTGCACCCTGTGTCAGTGTGTATCTAAATCTTAAAATATGTAATTGTAAATTTTAAATTTTTATCTGAAATCTTGTGTTTTTAGTTAGTTAATGATTTACTAAATACATTACATAATAGGTAGTGGCGGTAGTAAAATGTTTGCTTTAGCTATATTACACAAACATTGTGAAAATCCCAAAATCTCATAGTATCTAATGACAGTACATTTTTACCAATGTTTTTCAAATTGTTACAAGTGTAGTGATACAGTAAGCTATAAAAAAATGTATCAATTAGTTGCTTGTTATTTTATGTGTGTGTATCAGATGCAAACCCAACAGTTCCTTCACATTAACAACAACTTCCGTAACCTGAGGCTAGAGCAGACGGACTGCGGCCGGCACTGTTCCAACAGCAGCAGTGCGTCGGACAGTTCCAGTGCCAGCCACTCCCCACCAGACACCCCCTCCATGCCCTCTGCCACCCCACACTGGGAGAGAGGTGAGTCCCAGTGCTACTTGTATTTTCAGCTCTTACCTGTCAGCACTCGACCCAATTCTAATTTTGCTTGCTGCAGGGTGAATCTATAAATAATGCACGACTAGATTATACATACAATCAACCCCTTGGTTTAGCACCCAATTTTTCTTTCCTAGTTATTTATGCCATCCTTTGTAGTTTTTGGTAGTTTTGCTATTGATGCACAGAGTTGCAGTTTCTGGAATCTCAGGTAAAAATTGTTTGGGTCCTTTGTATGACACTCAGTAAAATTATGGACTGTCATTCA
>NQII01001288.1:345369-395492 GCA_002778355.1 Clitarchus hookeri
CTCCTTTTGAGCTTCAGCAATGATGAGAAGCAACGGTGGTATTAATTGTTTACTACTGTTTTTTAGCCACGTTCACATTTCTGTATGTTACAAAGTGGAAGAAATGGCTGGTCACGTGGAGAAAAGAGGTCCACAATTAAGTAAATTAAACACAGGAAATGACAAATCAAACAGTGAATGTAGTGAAAGTGGGGAGGATACTGAAGAAAGTAACTGAATCATTTTGAGATTTATTTTCTGTTCTGAAGACTACCTATGGATTAAGAAGTGAAATTCATAAACCATGGTTTGTCCTGTATATTAATGTCAAGTAAGTTATTGTAAGTTAAAATGAGTAGATCTTAAATACAATACTGCTCTGACCTTTTAGTTTTCTTAATTTAGTTGCCAATAAAGTATTGTCAAAAATATTTTCCTAAATCTGTCTTATTACTTACAGGGTTGTCTTAGATTCGGGTATATACTGTACCATTTCAAGAGAAATTTACAGTGCAGTGCAATTTCATGCAGTGTTGTCATACATTCACCTAATGTGTACCCTGGGTTTCCTGAATCCTTTTTGTTAAATATTTTTTGCTGGTTTTATTGGTAATGTACATAAAGAGGACTGAAAATAAATGTTATAGTCCATTCACAATTTCTTCAGATGTTTTGTAACTAACCTTTGAAAAATCACCCAATGGGTAATATGTTAACCTGTTTTTTGAATAAATGTAACTTTAACTTAGTATCCTCTATAACTTGTAATTTGATTTTGTATTCAATACAAATTAAAAACACTGAGAGCAGCGTTGTTTTGGCAACGGCTAGTGAGAAATAGTTCACAGTCAAAATATTGTTTTAACCGAGTTTTTGGTTTGCTATTTGTAAATTAGATTTTGCCTATTGACATATGAAAATTTTTATGTAACCTTGTTGGAAACATATTTCATTGTCACAGTTGAAAATATCAACGCAAAATACGGTTCGACCAAGGAAGAAACTTCAAATAAGCTATCAGTGGAGCGGAGCATGTCATCCTCTCTCTCTCTATGTCTCTGTCTCTGTTTCGCACCACTGGTAGTAGTAGGAAAATTATATGCGTTTTCAATTTTAGCATATCTCGTACTTATTGCAGCAAAATGATTATTTTTGAATTTGTAATTTACAACTGACAAGAGATTTAAATGTTTGAATACTTATTACAATATATTTAGATGTTGGCGGAAAGGTTACAAATCCAAAGTTGGCAGAAGTGACAAGATGAATATGACATGGCATGTTGCTGTCTCTTTTTTTCTATGGTTGCTGTTGCTAAACAAAACGTTAATTTTTCTTGCTCTGAAAAATACTTGAAATTATCACATCAAGTTCGTACATGTTGTGCTTTTTAAACCTACCTAGGCAATTTACAATGTTGTGATTAAGTGTTTCCATGGCAGTAATATACTGTAATGTGTGTCGTGACCACTGCGTGTGAAAGGGTGTGGCTGCGTCATGGTAGTTACGCTGGTCTGGTGTGTGTGCTATTGCAAATATTGGACGTGCGTAATTGATATGTTTTAACCGTGAACTGTTTTATGACGAAGTTAATTATTTAAAGTAACACCTGTTTATTCATCACAACCTTGTAACAATGCCCTAGATGTTCGAAACACAGTAGTGTAATGTGCTTATGTTTCTGTGATTTGAATGTTTGCCACAATCCCGACAAATTCCTAAGACCAGCCAGAAAATTTTAAATAAATAATTATATAAACCTAGTAAAAGGCAAGTACCTATGCAAAGAAATATAGCATAATAAAAGTTATACGGTAGGCCTATTTGTGTGCATGTTCACAACTATATTTTAAGTTTGTCGCTGCTATGTACAAGAAATAAGCGACACGAGTTGCGTGATTGCATTTACTTTTTCGTTGCACTGGTTTCTCCTTTGTTTTAATATTTGTTCCAACTGAGGCCGTTCTTTTAACGAAATAACACAACACACATCAATAACAAGAGGTTAAATACTACAGCTCTTTCCCGCACAGTTGTAACAGGGTTAAACACAGTCACTGCAAAAAATAAATAAATATATATTTTTTTTTTGTAGCGACTGGTATATATAAATGTTTATTATGTAATGTGTTATATTGTATAACAAATACGTTAGGAATGTAAAATAATAACAACCGTAAGAACTATGGTCAATACAGACAATGTTAAAAAGTCATAAAGCTGACCTGTATATGGTTATAGGCCTAAATTTTAACATTCGTACATAATGGTTTTTGATATATGACAGAATTCTTTGAACAGCTGTAAACAGTAAACAAAGCATTTAACAGTTAAAACGTAGAAGTCAATTGGCAGTATTTATGTTTACGTGTAGTGGAAGGATACATAATCTGTAACCAAAAGTATAAAGTTAGCAGGGGGCTTCATAAAAGTGTGAAGTAACTGAATTGACTATATGCATTACAGTTTCCTGAAGTGTTTGAATGATAGCTGACTCTAAATCTCATCTCGCTGTGTAATTACTGGCACTTGTATTTCCTGGAACAGCAGCCTTTATTTGTCCTCATTTAGATCCATATAGTGCCAAAAACTAAAAAGGATATAGTTAGCAGACGAACGGACTTCTAAGTGTAAACCCCTTTTCTCTTCCAGTGGCGATATCTTGGTGCCCATTTTGTTTCAGCGCCCTTTTTTCTTGTTTACTGTATCCCCTCTTTTTAGCTGCTTATAAGATCAGTATTTTTCTTGAAATCTCTTTGTTTCCATGAATGCAGTTATGCCTGAAAACAGGACAGTAGCTTACTAAGATCAGATGTGACCCATTCTTCCTCCCTTTTCTGTATACAAGCAAACAAAAAAGGAAGACATTTACATGTGTTGCAAATTGTGAGACGTTATCATTTTAATAAGGGACAACTCAAAAGGGCACTAGTTATACAGGATGAGTATAAAAGAATTCCCCAAATTTGAAGGTCTACAATATAAAAACCAAACAACCTACGACCTTGGTTGACCAATCAAATTAACTGTGGAACTGTGAAGTTTGTTTACCATATTTTCATAAATGTTCAATGTGACCACCACGAGCGGCCCAAACAACATCTACGCGATAATCAAACTCGTTCCACACTCTTGTCAGCATGTCTGGTGTTGCGGTTTGGATGGCATCCGTAATTCTCGTTTTGAGGTCATTAATGTTAGCCGGCAATGGTGGACGAGACACTTAATTCTTTATGTACCCCCGTAGAAAAAAATCGCGCGGGGTAAGATCCGGGGTTTCTTGGGGGCCAGTGATGAAGAGCCTGGTCACCAGCTGCTTCTCGACCAATCCAGTGTTGCAGCAACGTCCCGTTCAGGTGTCCACGAACATCTAGGTGCCAATGGGGTGGCGCACCATAAAGGAAACATCAGACCGTCCACTTCACATTGACGTGTCAAATGCGAACTCGCTTCCCCCTCACCACCTCAAACCGAGAGTTACAAACACCATCCAAACCGTATCACCGTACATGCTGCCAAGAGCGTGGAACAAATTTTATTATCACGTAGATGTCGTTCGGATTGCTCATGATGGTCACATTGAACATTTATGAATGTATGGTAAACAAATTTAACGGTTCCGCAGTTCATTTGATTGGTCAATCAAGGTTGTAGGTTGTTTGGTTTTGATATTATAGACCTTCAAAGTTGGGGTATTCTTTTATACTCATCCTGTAGATTTATGTTTAACTTGTATTTAGTATAGAACATGCAAGTGCATAAAAAAATTATTGCTATATCTAATGTGTTGTTATAGCCCATACTTATTGCACGGTTCTTCTGTATTTGGTTCAAACTGTTCAAGTTTTTGTTACTACATTTTTCAACATGCACACAAAATAAATATTAGATTATCACATCCACGTGGTATGCAATTTTTTGTGCTGCTAGGGTAGTATGGGTGATGTATTTTGCTGATTTGTTTTTAAAAGTTACTCGTGTTCCAAAAAATTCTAACTTTACTAATATTTATTGTGCAGATTAGATGGTTAGTATATTTATATAGCCAAATAATTAAGAACATACAGTAGAATCCTGTTATAACATTTTTCAAGGGGTCAGTAAAATAAAATGTTATGTGCAGGAAAATTTTAAAATCAGGAAACAGTATTACACCTGCAGGGACACATCAAGCAAAACATAATTCTAATGTACATATAATTATTTTTGTATACAAATAGCTAGTGAAGTTCAATGTCTTCATCTGAATCATTTGAAGCAAAAATACTAGAGATCTGAACTCCAAGGACCGTAGCATCATCAATAAATGCACAATGACATGCATTCTGGGTGCTTCTTCACTCATCTACTCTTGGTTACCTTAGTAATTTTCAGGACAATCACCTCTAAAATCCTTAATATTACCAGTATGGACTGTTTTCTGTATCTGTTTGTAGGCTACTGCATTGTTGTCTAAAATTTTACTTAATAGAAAAATTGCATTTGAGATGCTGCAAGGAATTGAACAAATCCTGATGTTATAAGCAGGAAATGAAAAATATGATAATTGTTATATGCAGAAAATGAAACCATTAAGCCGTATGGAGAAATGGTGGGACCATGAAATAATGGTGTTACATGCAGGAAAATGTTATAACAGGGTTCTACTGTACATATGTACAATTTTGTTGTAATGCCAACAGATGTAGAGGGTGGGTATTTTGTGAGTGTAGCCGGACTGAAATTTTCTCTATTTCTCCTTCGGGTGGCAGTACTTTTTTCTCTTTCTTCCTTGCCATCATAGCACTGGGTATCCATGTTGCGCCATGTGATTGTAGTGATGTTTTCAGTTGGGTAAACCATAGTAGTAGTTAACAATTTCTATCTTACTGGTAAATTCAACTAAGTCTTCCATGACCTTAGTAGGGCCTAGAAATTTTCGTGAACCACGAAATAATGCAAAATGTGGAGAAATTATATTACTTCCAAAATTCTTTAGTAATTTTAGTATTCATGAAACAACAACAAAATTGCTCAAATTTTTTCCAAAACAAACAATGCTGAGCTGGTTTTACCATAACAACATAAACTTGACCTACATGCTGATAACAGTTATGTATGTGTCACGTTGTTGACACAACGTATGTAAACACTGTTCAACTCCTGAACAAAAACAATTTGTAAATTGATTAATGGAATGGTTGAAATGTTATTGTATGTAAATTTCAGTATATTGATCTGAATCGCTTTAAGTACTCATTCACGGGCAGAATCGTGGCTAACTGATATTTAATAAAACTATTTTTAAACAGACATTTAAAACCAAACATATTGGTGATATTGCGAAAGTAAATATATTGTTACACTTTTTCATTCAGTGGGCTAAACCAGGTTCGTTAAGGGATGCTGGTCTTAATTAAATAAAAGAGTTAATTATAGTTTCTGAATTTTATTTACAATAACTAAAAACAAAATTCTCTCTACCCAAATTTTTGTAATAAATTGATATCACTTGCTGTTTACAATTAATGAATTTATTCAATACAATTTCCAATTACCTCAAAGAAATGAATGAATTCTGAGTTACATGAAGACACATTACCCTTCAAACAGATAGACACAGACAAAGCACAAATTTTTATACCATTTGTATCAAACGAGACACTCAGACATAAAGTTACCCTTGAGAATAAAATATTAAAACTACTTTCAAATACTACACAAAGCATAAACTATTCATTTAGGTAGTTTTATTGCTGAAATTGTACGTGGAGAATTGGGAATTCATTGATAAAATAAAATCAATTGGTGCAGAAAATCCAGAAATATTAATTAAATCAATAAAACTAGCTGTCTTTAAATTAGAAAATCGGTAGTGATAGATCTGATTTTTAAATCACCTCTCAAATATTAGCAATCAAAATTGGTAATTTACATGAGAAATTAAATTTCAACTAGCTCATAAAATGTTCAGAAATTAATCTTGGTCAAATGTTCAGAGTTTTGCACTGCTAGAGCAAGGAATCTTATCTGCTGGCTTCTGGCTAATGTCCAACCAAATAGTTACGCCCTTCATTTAATTTCAGAAAATAATTTAAAAATCCAAAAATTACTCCCTTGAAATTTAATTAAATTTCATAATCAAAACTGTTCAAATGATTGCTGCACACATACGTAACAGTGCTTGATAATTGCAGTACCATACCAGAAGTAGGTCATACTTATTCAGCACTGGTGGATATGGCAGCTCACGTTGTATGTAGCACTTCAAAATCTACGTGCTATACATTTAGGGCCTCTTCTTTATCATGCTCCGCATATTTAGTACAACTAGGCGTCTCTCTTTAACACCTTTCCTAACATTACAGTGGCGATATGTGCAAAATTAAAAGAATTCTTGAAGATTCAAAAGTGTCTAGGGAGAGTGTGTCAATCAAAAGGGGTTCACACAGCGACACTAATTAAAAACGAGAAATTCCAAGATATTAGTCACTTTCTGAGACGGGGCACTTATCTTATCAGAACTGTAATTAAATGCATTCCTCCATGGCAAAACATGCTTTATTAAGCCAGGTAAAGTGCAAAGAGAAAACTGTTACAAAATAATTAATAATTCCAAAGATAATTGAGTTGTTCACGTGGCAAATAAAAGAAATAAACTGCCAAATATGTTACCTGTAAACAAACTAGTAAATAAATAAGAATTTTGAGGTGATTTCCTGAATTACAATTCTAACTATACCTGAGGATAGGGGCTTTAAGATTACAGTCATAATAAATAAACATTCAACTCAAAACAAACTAAAACATAAACAAATGGCTTTAAATGCTGAAATCGCTATAACTTGTGAACTGCTGTACAATGCGCCAGGAAAAATAAAGGATACCTTGGACTCCCAATCTTTCTGGTTGTCCTCTATGAAGTTCGCCAGATACTGTTCCAGGGTATGATTTAGCCTCTAGATCATCCCATTCGACTGAGGGTGTAAGGCTGTGGTATGAGTTTTCTTCATTTCTAAAATCCTTGTTACCTTTTGTAAAAGAGTTGCTTCAAAATTTCGTCCTTGATCAAAATGGAGCTCAAGTGGCACTCCACACCTGGAGAAAACATGCTCTACAAGTGCATCAGCTATTGTGCATGCCTCTTGGTTTGGCACCAGTATGACCTCAGGCCACTTTGTGAAATAATCTTGTGCTACCAGAAGGTACCAATTCCCCCTCTCAGTGACTGGTAGTGGTCCGAGAATGTCCACTGCCATTCTCTCAAATGGGGCCACAACATTGTACTTCTGAAGGGGACCTCGTCCCTTAAACCTTGGACCCTTCCTCGCGGTACATGCATCACAAAGACGGCACCACAACATCCTCCAGACAATTCAGCCAATAGAATTTCATTCGAACTCTGTCGAGGGTCTTATTTACACTGGTGACCACCTGCTGCTGTGTTGTGCAGTTCTCTTAGCACTTCTGGGATTTGGCACTCTGGTAGGACCAATTGTAAATTACTTTCTTTCCCCATCATTACTTTCCCAGTTCCTGTAAAGCACACCATTCTCTATAACAAGGGAATTCCACTGTGCCAAGTATGCCTTGACTGTCGTGCCTAGGCTGAATATCTCCTCCCATCTTGGTCGACGTCCTGCTTCCTTCCACTACAAATATTGGACACAAGGTGAGGTCACTTAGCTGATTATTCTTTCCTTATTGTCCCATGAAGTTCACCCATCGCAAGATACAGTGCCTTAAATTCTTGTCCTCCTGGTTTTCCCCGATACACCACTCTTTTCCTCCTGGCGTTTACAATGACTGCAGAGTGGTTCGCATGGTCTCCTGGAAAGTTCAGGTGTCCAGACCTGTGATTTATTTCAGTCATATTTTTACAGGTGCTGTATCCACCAGGCTATTTGACCTTCAGGGTTCTTAAAATTTAGCAGCCAATGTAATGACGCGTGATCAATTCTTGGGATGAAGTGTCTGCCATAAAGATACGGGTGAAAATTTGCAATTGCCTTCACCACTGCCAGAAACTCCCTGCTTGTCTCACAGTAATTCCTCTCATGCTTGTGTGGCACCTTACTGAAGTATTCTAATGGCCTCTCCTTTTTATCCTGAATCTGAGATAACACAGTCCCAATACCTACATCACCAGCATCAGTATCCAGAATGAAATCACCCTCTCTACTCTGGATGCCAAGTACTGTGGGAGATATCAGAATTTCCTTTAGTCTATTGAAAGCAATTCTGGGGTCCAATAAAATGTTCTTTTTGCCTCAGTCAATTCATGCAGAGGCTTGGCGCTTGTGGTGAATCCTGGCACAAATTGAGGGTAGTAACCACATAAACCCAGGAAACTTCGCATTTCAGTTTTATCATTTGATAAAGGCACCATTCTCTTATTTCTCTGGTCTTCTCAGGGTCTGTTTCAATCCCATGGGCCGACACAACATGGCCCAAGAAATTAATTTATTTTGGAAAAGGTGGAATTTCTTGGGAACTAATTTCAGGTTGGCCACAGCGACTTTCTGAAGTACAGAATCTAGGCGTGTCTGGTGCTCTTCAAATGTTCTTCCTGTGAACACAATGTCGTCTAGGTACACGTGACAAATGTCTGAGGGCAGAACTTTCTCCATCAGTTGTTCTAAGGTGGCAGGGGCATTGCATAGCCCAAAGGGCATAACCTTGAATTGCCAGGTTCCTTTCTGTTGGACCCAAAGGTAATCTTTTCCTTGTCTTCCGAGGCCACCTCACACTGCAATACCCGCTCTTCATGTCTAAGAAAACCACTGTGAACCTGCTAGGCTATTCAGTGTGTCGTCTATCCTAGGGAGTGGGTAAGACTCTTTCTTCGTCACATTATTAAGTTGGTGGTAATCAACACAAAATCTAATAGAGCCATCTTTCTTTTTGACAAGCACAATGGGAGAAGACCATTAACTGACTGGTGGCTCTATCACATCTAAATCCCTAATCTCTTTCAGAATACCATCAACCACCTCATGTGAAGCTAGCGGTAGTCGTCTTGGCGGCTGCTTTATGGGCCTGGCATCCCCTGTGTCAATGTGGTGGCATGCAACATTAGTTTTGCCAAGGTTATTGGACTCACAGGAGAAAGCACCTCTATTTCTCTGTAGCAATTCTGAAATTGCTCTTTCCTGTCGCCAGTTGAGGTATTCTCTTTTTCTTGACAGCAGTCCCCCAGAGCATCTGGTAGAGGATATTCCGTATTTTGTGGCATTGAAGCTTCTGGAACATTTGGAAGTACCTGTGAGACCTGCTTGCAAACCCTTATTTTGGCCCCTTCTCAAGACGGATAGCACGGTCAGATAAATTAATCATCGTAACAGGCAAACTGTCTGATTTTGAGGAAGTCAAAGTCCGTGCTACAATGACACCATATGGTAAAATGTAATCCTTCTGGGCTGGTTCGATTATGCCCAACTGCCTCATTAATTTTCCCTGGCATCTGCCTGGAATAACAATTTTCCTAGATGCAGGGAGCATAATCGACTGATTACACACTATTGGGCAGTTCATTGGTGAAAATAAATCTCGTCGTGTTGACAGTACTAACTTTGTATTACCAGCCTGTAACACCCCCAGTCAAGTATCGATACAGCACCCCAGCTTACGTAATACATCAAGACCCAAAATGCATTCGTCCTCTATGTCTGCTATGTATATATCATGCTCTATGTTAAGGTTACCGAGCTGTAAGAGTACCCTTCTCTTGCCTTTGTCTGGTGGGGTGTCTCCCGTTACTGTATTTAAATAGCAGTGATCGCTGGGGGAAAGGCCTGAGAATGTCTGGTCTTACCACCGTTATGGTCGCCCCTGTGTCAACGACTATCTGACAAGAAACAATATCTAGGCTCCCCTTTACCAATATGGCATCCAAGTCCTTTTTCACTCAAAGCACCTGCAAAAACGGTGTGGCTTTCCCTCCAGCAAACGCCTACCTTTGCCCCTCAAGACCGGTGCTTACAAATTTCTCAAAGATTTGCACTCAATGGTGCACTCTCACCTGCCCCTTGCTGCCTGCTCCCTGGTTGCTGCTTCTGTTGCTGAGGACAGTTGGCTCTCGGATACCCTGGCTGTCCACACAACCAACATTCTTGCCGTGTGGTTGGGGGACGGCGAATCTCCGTAACGCGTACCCTGGAGGCGATCTCCCTCGTGGCCGTCTGCAAGTTCTTCAGCATCCTCTTGACTCTGTCGTCCTCTTCATTCAGCATCATGGCCCGCACTGGACGTCAAGGCACTGGTGCCTGCCGTGCTGACTCCACACCTCACTTGCTCGGGCCAAGGCAACCTGCATGGTATGAAGCGCAGCCAACCGTACAGCTTACTGCACCTCGGTGTCAGCGATAGCATCGACGAATAAGCCAACTGTTGTGAAATCTCGTGCCTATTCAGAACATCCATCCAGAGACAGGTGTGACAGCCTCGCAATGTCCTGCCACAACTCCTGCAGTGGTTCCCCTGGTCACTGGATGCGACTTCGCAGTTTGGCAGTATCGCAGGTATTGGTCGCCGAATCGCAGCTCCAAGCCGACACCAACGTGGAGTACTCCAGTCTATGTCGTTCTGGCAGGGACTGCAATATGCTCTTCAGTTCTACCATTCAAGGCGGCAACTATCTTGAACTGGTGTCTATTCGCGCCAAGGTGCCTGTACATAGTAGGGGGCAGGCTTTATTGTGATGCCTTTGCCCACCCCTGGCTGAGGCGTACCCACACTGTAGAACTGCTGCGCCTCCCCTGCAATGACGGCACTGGCGGCGACCACTACTTTCTCCTCGCCGCTCACAGTCGTCGGCTTTGTGGGGTCGATCTCAGCTCTTCCTCAACCACTGCATGTCTTCTCTCCTGCTGCTGTAGGAATTCCTGCCATTCATTCTTGAGGGTGCTCACTTCTGGTTTTATTTCTTGCTCAACACTGTCCATCCTTCCTTTAACACTGTCCATTCTCTCGCTCACACTGTCAATCTTATTGTCTACACTGTCTTTCCTATTGTTCACTAACTCGCTTATACACCTTCTATCTTTGTCTACATTCTCATTCACACTGTCTATTTTCTTGTCAACTAATTCGCTAATATCACTTATTTGGCTATTTACATTAGTATTTGCAATATCTACAACACTATTTATTTGACGTTTTACATTTTCATTTACACAAGTAATTCGGCTGCCCACACCATTGATCAGAGCATGCAGTGCTTCCATCTCTGCTGACATTTTTCTAGTTAACATTCACATATGTCTTTATAATTCTTGGACATATCACTACATAAATTATTTTGTATGCAAATATAACCTACTAGCGAATAATCTAATGCAACACTAATTAAAATTATTCTGTTTTATCTACTTTAAATGAACTGCCTCCATCCCACTTCTGACACTAGTGTTATATTTTTTCAGTCAGTGGGCTAAACCAGGTTTGTTAATGGATAGAGGTCTTAATTAAATAAAACTGCCTTGTGCAAAAATGCTATTGGAGTCATATACCCAAAATGCACTAAGTGTAAGAACAAAAATTGAATGACTGTCAGAAGTCATGACGTGGTGATACGGTGGGATGTAACAACTGATTAAAAAAGGACTGTGGTTTTGTGTTCTATTAAAAATATTATCTACAAATGAAAAGAATTATTTGTGGCTGGCGTAAAATTCTTGGACAATTCAAATTCTCGTCAGTGTTATTAGACAGTTTTAAATGTCTTGACCAAGTATGCTCTTGTCAGGTTGTCCTTTCATCCTATTGTTAAATATTTTTTCATGTTTACACTGAAATATGTAGTGATTAAAATTGATGAATAACAAAACCTACATTTGTGTTTGATTGCAATTGTTACTAAATAAAATATTCATGTATATTTTTGTTATAAAATGTATCTTATGAAATAAAAATATTTTTATGAGGAAATAGTAAAATTTTAGTAACAAAATCAGCTTATTTTATTTACCATAAATGTGGGACCTTAGACATTACTTTAAATTTAGCCCAATTTGACACTTTGGTATACCCGCTGAGGGCAAGGGAGAGGATTTTAGAATTACTGTAGGCCGTAATTTTTGTTTTGTAAATTGTAAATACAGGAGTAAAACTATCAATGTATCATGCATGACTGGATCAGCAATAAACCACAAACATAAAACAATAAACCAACCATAAATTAAATCATAATTCAAAATGTGTATTGTAAGTAAATCAATCATTTTAGTCAGTCTCAAAGGCAATCCAATCTTGAAATAAAAAAAAAAAAACTAAATTAAAGTTATAACAGTATTATTATAAAACGTTTCCAAAAGCCTCAAACAAGCATGCCACTGTCATAAGACAATAGAATTGTGCAAATATTCTGTTTACCGAAACAAAACTGAAAAATTACAACTTTCATTTAATTTCAGTATGACATTTGGCTGCAGAAAGTTGTAACAAAATGAAAATCCTTGATTTGGGTAAATATTTAATTTTTTTAAGTAAAATAACTACATAAAATGGAAATATAATTATATTATAGGCAAGAACCCTTGTGGCAAATATGCCATATCTTCCATCTTTTTGGTTTGGTTTTGCAACAAATTTGGTATAATGAATAACTTGCTAAAATGGTATGAAATTTGTTAATCTTTCTTTATGACTGAGTTGTCATAAAATTATTTTTCATTTTCGTTTCAGTTTCATAAAAGTTCATAACATAATTTTCATTTTTGCTTTGTGATAAAAAAAAAACTATCATTCGCGCAACTCTACAAGACAATCAAATTACATTACCTCTACTATGCACAAGTAAGCATCAGTTTACCTCCTGTGTTATACTAGTCCAGGCCAATCTTAATGCATGAACTTCACTTGGTCTGGAGTGCAAATACTTAGTGCATTGACATCAGGGTTGATGTTTTAGCTATGTTAGAAAGCCAAAATATTGTCAGCTATGCTCTTATGTGTATCTAGATGTGCTTATTTGGTCAGTTTTCTGTGTAGTTAAGCTACATATGTTGAGTGCATTAACATTAAAATTGCACAAAGTAAGGTTAAGATGTGCAAAGTTGTTTACATACTGTGCAGTTTTCACCTTAATTTTCAACATAGCAAAACAAGTGCATGATTGTTGTTCCTTCCCCTTGTGCAATCAAGCATGTTTTTTGTAACAGAATGCTGTCACACAAGTTTTCTAGCAGTTGAATTTATGAAGGGATCAGAACACAGCCTAAGGAAGGGTGCATTGAGGATAAAAGGCGGGATGTGTAACTTACACTGTTGTTGGTTCTTTCTGTTGCTATCTGAGCAGGATTGGAGCATAGGAATTTGAATAAAGAGAGCAGGTAGGGGAGGATAGAGGCATGGGAGATAAAGCATCCCTTTGTGACGTCACGTATTGCGCAAGGCCGCAGGGTGCTGTTGGCACCTCTACATCATGCTAATTGTAGTTTTCAACTGCTTTTTGCCAATTTTTTGTCTAAATTGTGACATACCAATTAATGGCAATGATGTTGCGGGCTAGCATACACATTCTTAATTAATTTTCTTTGAGGTTTTGCTGTTGTATAATTTTTTTTCATACATTTTCTGGATTTCTTGAAATTCTCAGAGGATTATTTCATAAAATTGGGGTTGTACTAGATTTAGTGGGGAAGGAAATGGGGTTACTATAAAGTGTGGGGGGAATTTTAACAATAATGTGACCACTTTGAACAGCAGATGGGAAGGAAAGCATACTGCCTGTTATCTCTGTCGTTTTGTGGGAGCCATCATTGAGTATACTTTACTCTTTGCTTTAAAGAAATCTGGAGTTTTCCATTCTAGTGTTACCAAACAAGCTTGTCGCTACTCGGCCACCTGAGTTATACAGGGGGTGGCCAGTAGTTCATAATAGTTAAATTATTTTGGTGCAGACTAATGACACCTGAGGATGTTGCTTTAGGGGTAAACCAATACTCGTAATCTTTCCGTTATTTAACACACAAGGATTTTATTGATCTGAAGGTCACATAGTTATTACACACACTGGCGAGACTGAGACCACTGCAAGTCGTTTGCCTGAAGGGCTGGTGGGCTGAATACTATGCGTCGGGGAAGGTTGTTGAAGGGAGACGTTTCTCTACTTATCTGCGACTGCGGCTTTCGGTGAGTTGTCGTCGTTGGTACCTCAGGCATGGTGAGTTGGGTGGCCCTGGTTCGGGCCCTTGGACTGGCTCTCGTTGACGTGCTGTACGAATTTGGCTGTTTCCTGCGGCTTTAACGGTCTCTTTTTGAAGTACGGGATTAGGGTTCTCCCGTGACTTGCACTTTCCTTGCGATCCCGGCGGGCCTTCTGGTAGGAGACTGCTTCCTCCTCGTCTTTCTTCCGGCCATCGCGTTTCTGTCTGCATTCCTAACCGCGGAAACTGCCACTACGTTTCGGAAATGAACTCATAAGTTCTCGGTACTTCTACTGGGTTCGTCTCGGGAATTTACACATGAATTCTCGGCAGTGTTCTCGTTACGCGGCTGTTTACTCCCGTCTCGGCTGGCGATAATTGCTCCCGAACAATTGACTGTGAACAACTGATTATCACTGACTGCCTGGGGCCGGTCCCGAACTCCGGCCCGGTGATACTACTGCCTCTCGCCTAACTGCGTTCTCCGTCCACGACTGACTGCTCGCGACTGACGACAACTGAATGATCACAACTGCCCGACAACCATTGAATGACTGACCACGAACCTTGGCTGCTCCTGAATTTAACCTGGCTCTCGATATATTCAAATTGGCTGTCAGCGATTTGTGTCGACAGAATCACGGACTTCCCCGGCGTCACTCGCACGTTTTTTTGTATAGGATTTTGTGTCTCCTCAGCTGCTCTCGCGATCAAACTAGGGTGAAGGGCGGGGTGCGGCAAGGGTCTCGGGGGTTCCTGGGAGCTGCGTCTGCACTATTCTTGGCCGGGGGTTACCCAGTTTCCTTCGAAGAGGGCTTATATCAGCTAATTTCCCGGGACTTACCCTATTTCGTTCTCACTGAGGTTCATCCCCGAAATTCTTTATACGGCGGGACTTCCCGTGGTTATTTCTCAGGGTGTGAATACAGCGCAATTCCTATCCCATGTACCCGTCACGCGTCAAGCTGACACAATTCTCTCATTTAGGACTGAAGTTTGAGTCTTTTTCTGGTGGTCTTGAAGGTTTTCCGTGGTTTTTCAAACTTACTCCAGACAAATGTGGAGATGACTCCTTAACACAGACCATGGCTGATTCATTTCCTGTTTATGTTTGTTTCCTGTTATCCTGTTATGATTGAATAACTTGTTCTGTCTTGAATGACTCCATTGTTGACATGAGACCTGCCTACCACACTATTGTTGGCCCTTGAGCTGTGCTTCAGTGGTCACAATCTGTAATTCCTGCTATGAAAAGCTGCAACAAATGGGTATTTTACACTGTGGGCATATTCGTATAAGTTGTTATATATGTATATTTGTGTTATGCAAAGAATTACTCAGCATGAATGCAATTGATATATTAGCACTACTTTTTGACAAAAAATTACATAAATATATAAAAGTAGCATTGCATGTTGTCACAGTATGTAACACATGCTTTGGCAATGCAGTTGTTGACATGCATAGAATTTTTCACACTGAAAAAAAAATAATTTTTAAATACTAGTAGTATTCCAGATAATGGAGAAAAAAAACCCCTGCATACATTATTTCACAGGTTTATTATAAAACATCCCTTCTCCGAACTTAAATAATATTTATGTTGTAAAATTAAGTTAATAAATTACACTAAAAATGTACCCATGTGGTTTGTGCATAAAGGAATTCAGGAATGTGTGGCATTGTGTCGTTAACAAAATTCTGCAGTTATATACAATTTTTCATGCACGAGTTTGTGAAATTTCTGAGGTTATAGTCATCTAATTTTGATATGCATGTAAAACACAGTCGGTCAGTTCTTTCCTCAACTCTTGGTTTTTTCCCGATTTTGGCCTATGTGATGAGTTTGTATAGACTGTTCATGGTATTAAAGCCCTGGTTACTTTTTTCTTTCAGTCAATTTATATCCTCCCGCCAATTGTTAATGTAAACACTGTCATATTAGTAATAAACACAGTGAATACTTTTCACCATACTCAAAACCAAACATCCAAGGCTACAATGAAATGTATTTATTGGTTATTATGTCTGATAAGACTGCCTCAAAAAGTGCTCACTTTACTGTGAACAGCCTATAATTGATATACATATGTGCAGGCCCGGCGACAAGGGGGGACTACGTGTGCAGTCGTACCGGGTCCTGGACGATAGGGGGCCCCCATGTAATATGTTACATAAAAATAAAAAACTTAATCACCACCCGGGGCCGCCCACGAGGGCACTTTGCCCGCACTGGGCGGGGGCGGCTGCCATCGCCCGCCAACTTCACCTCCTGGTCGCTGCCGAGCCTGGCTGGCTCTCAAGCGTCGCATCACATTCATAGACTTAAGTTGAGGAAGAATGCTTATTCAAGAAAGGGTACATTTGTCCTGGGCTCCGAGACTCAAGTCAGCGTTCCAAACGTTACTCCGAGAGTAGAGTAAAGTAGCAGAAAGTATCCACTGAGGAAAGCAATATTAAAAGTGGTTTTGGAACGAACATGATCTAAATAACCTTATGTGTGTACAAATTTGTACTTATTAAGCAATCAATGTAAATTCCAAAAGATATTTGTCCCTTTCCCCAAATTTTTTCTTTTTCAAAATATTAGTTATATACATAAACAGTTTTACTTGCTATAAATTATTCATAATAATTACGTCTAAAAATATAACCTTTATAAATTTGTTTAATTCTACTAAAATTTCTGTCATTTTCAGTTTACCCTTCTATACTCGCTGAATTTGTGCGTGTAAAAGTTTTACTCTGGAAAGATGCTGATAGTAATTACTCTACAGTTTTAAGACACTGCCAAGAGAAAGTAAAACATTTACTCAAAGTGTTTTGGGACAGCCAGAGAGAAAAGTTTTGGAATGCCTCCCAGGGGGGCCGCAGACGCTTGGAGTTAGGAGGAAATAAAAAAAAGGACACTCGCGAAGGGGCCCCCGAAATATTAATTTGTGTCGGACCCTGAAATTTTTGCCAACAGCCCTGCATATGTGTGTACTGACATATAAGAATTAACTTTTAGCCATCAAAATTTGCATGAAATTATAATTTTAAATTATGTAAAGTATTATCACATCATTATTTTCTAAAAATATGTCTTTGGAAAATGTGTGTTTACATTATATAGGAGAATGTTTTCCTGCGGAAATGGAAAAGCACAGTTTTGCAGTCACAATAATTTTATTGGTGATTTTTTCATTATAATTATACAGTAGTGGATTCCTGATTAATTGTTCCTGTTATTTACATTTTACTGTATCTCTCATTTATTAATTTTGGTCCTGTCAAAATTCCTATTCAAACAAACGATAATTCATGGCCGCATTCAATGATTGCAGATTGTTTGTCTTCCCGTGACGTCCGTTCAAAACAGATGGTACATTCATCAATGATTGCATACATCAATCATTTTTGAACACTACGTGAATGTAAGACAACGCAGATAGTCAACAAGTGGTACTATTGATAGTATTGTTTACATTGTACAGCATTATTTTGTGTTCTATGGACTACGCTTATTCTTCTTACGGGTTTAGTGCACTTGTAGGTTGGCAACAGTGAGAAAGTATCTTTGTTCTTACTACGCGATTACTGTACTCATAGGTTGGCGACAATGAGAACGAATCACGCAATCTTTGACACTGTAAAGGCAATTTTGGGATGATGTCTAAGATGGGTTGGAACGTCAAGATCCTGATTTATACAGAGAGGGGATGTTCAAGCTTGTGCATTGTTGGGAACATTGTATAAACTGTCTATGGTAGAAAAGTAGAAATAATCATGTCATTCAACGTTGTAAATTTCATTTGTGTTTAGGTAATGCCTACATCCTGTAACACAATGTAACACAACAAGGAACCTTTACTTATTGATTTACCCTTGTAGGTTACTAGTACACATGGACATTTTTTAAGCAAAAAAGATGAATACCATTTCGTATGAGTTAGTGGTTAGCATAAATAAATTGTTTATTATTTAGTTAGGGAAAATAAATAGCTCTACATTTAAATTTATTTTGTACTGGTCTTTTGTGAAACATAAAAACAGTTATTTTAATTATTTTGGCATTGTATAATGTTAATTCTATTTTTGTGTGTGTTAGTGCACTTGGTTATGTTGTTGAATTTATGTTCTAAATGAATATATAATTTTCAGGTTACATGCCAAAAGAATCTGGTTCGCGAGAACATCGTAGTCCTGGTACGGACGATAGAGAACGCAGAGTTCCAGAGTCTTCAGAAAAGTTGCCAGAGGAAACTCCTGCACCCATAGTGCCAGCCCAAGCCACGCGGCCACGTCTGCCAGGTGGTCTTGGTCGGGGCAAGGTGAACCCTCCTGGCATGCCGACTTTACCTAGGAGTCGTGGCCCGATCTCAGAGGGGGCAGGCCACAAGAGCCTTCCTGGCTGCCGGACAGCAGTGAATGGTGCTCAGACCACCATGCCACCTCGCCCTGGCCACGAAGACAGAAAGGTGTACATGGTGCCTGCATCAGAGGTGGCACACGTCTCCACTTCGCAGGCGCCCGTTGTGCCACAGTACTCTGTTGCGAATAACCCACCCCCACGGCCCGGTGAAGCGAATGTGCCTTACACAGCATTCCTACAGCACTTTCCTGGACTGCGCACGACCACGACTGCTGGGACCTCTATATTCCCCACCTTCCACCACCCGGGTGGCTATATCAGGCCCTCGTTTCCATTTACCCACAATGGAGACCTGGTATACCAGTATCATGGCCACCAGACACCTCCACCCCCACCGCCAACCTTCGTGCCCCCTGTGTTCTCTTCGGCAGTTCCCCCTCCCAAGGTGTCGTGTTACAACTGTGGCAGCGGTAGCCACTTAGCGACAGACTGCAAAGAGGCGACTATGGAGGAAATGACCAAACCAGGTGAGTTAATGCATAATTGTTTAGTGCTCATAAAATTGTGGTGGTGTAGTGTCACCTAAGTTACCTGTTGTCCACCCTCATTCAACTAGAATCAGAAATTTTACTGATACAAGTTTGGAATTACTTATAAAAGTTTGGGTAGTAAAACTGTTGAGAAGAGTTTGTTTATGCCTTTTACCATACTCGTAAGTAGAGCTTGCCGATTCACAAAATTATGCAGATTTGCCAATGGGCAACATGCAAATTTTGCCAATATTGTTGAAAATGATACAAACACATTTGTATATGCGTATGAAAATAAAAATTTGCCATTTTTTTTGCATAAAAATCTGTTTTGACAAAGTTATTTTAGTATTAAAACAGTAACTTTTGCTGCCGCTGTCACGTGAATGCGGAACGCGCTCTCATTGGTTTGACGTCACTAGTCGTATGCCGGCGGCCGGCTCCGGCACGTTGCAAACACGCAGCACAAAAATGGAAGGCAACTTTGTGAAAGTGCAGTCAAACAATCTGCCACGTGTAGATACCAATATGCTACTTAATTACTTAAATTCCCATGGTTTTGTGTAACCTGAAATAGGAGGTGTAAAATTACAAAGGTAAGAACGTGTCTCATATCGCACAGTCGTGATCCTCAAAGCGACTGTAGGCCTACATCACATGTTAAAACTTATTTGTTTGTACGTATTATTATTATCATCTGTGTTTATGTTTGCAATTGCTAAGATTCAAAGTAGGAAATTAAAATATGGATTAGGTATTACTTTCACAAGGATAACACAATTGTAACGACTGTGACTGCAGTGAGCGTACTGTGTTGTCGCGCGCCATGCTTGATGTCTGATAAATTAACTACATTATTTAGAAATAAAACGTAATGTTGTGTTGAGAAAGAAGATTACAAATATATCCAGATTCTAAACCACGTTTCAGTTTTCATAAAAAACTTTTTCGCCTTATAAATGTCAGATAACGAGCAGTATGGTGACAGTAGGCCTAAAGCTAGCATGTTAGTGTCTACCCGACACTGTACGACTTCTCGAGCATCTGCGGGCTGGTAGCGGGCAGAAAGCAGCGCTACCGGTCGGCAAACCTGTATTTCCACGTTCCACCTCGTTTATAATCACTATATTGAGGCCTCAAATATATAGTTTAGAAACTAAAAAATTATTTTAAAAATAACGTGCTTATATTATTGTTTTTTTATGTTTTGTGTACCCAACATGCCTTGTATTATTCTGACGTCATGATAGCTGTTTGTGCACTTTATTTTTAAACTGTAAAAACTGCACACACAAGCTGAAAATATAGATATGGTAGTTTGAGAAACACTTAATACCTGGGATGTCATTAAATACAGCAATGAAAATCTGTAATAAAAGCTTAAGAATTAGTTTTATTCTCAAAAACTTTTTTCTTTTTGTTTATTTAAGGGAGATGTTTATAAAAGTAACACTGCTTACTTGCGTAAAACGCGTAGGCTAATTAGTGTCAATTTTGAGGCCTTCGTAATTTTTTGTAACATCCATCTCAGTAACTTAGAAAAAAGAAGGGCAAATATGAAAGTAAGATCATCCTTGATAAACATTTCTAAACACGTGCATTTTAGTTTTTTTGAAAGTAAAAATTAAGTTGCTATTTAACTTAAATTGTTAGGCTTATGAAAGCTAACTAGAGAAAAATCAAAACAACTTAAATTTATTAGAAATTGCAATGTTTGAAAAATGCTGTATAATATAAACCCAACCTTTTGTAAGAGGGACTCTTGAGCCCTACCCAAATTATTTAATGTTTAATTTTCGTGACTTAACATCTTGACATGTTATTATTTAGGCATACAATGCTAATGTAGCCTTAATATGACAGCTGTGCTCTTGAAACGACTGTTAGAAGTAATATTAAATTAATAAAAAATATCTATACCAAATTTGGGATGTCAGGTCTAACTTGGAATGTATAAACTTACAAAATGTAAAATTTACATTGTGTAGCTAAATTTTTTGTAAACATATTTATATGCATTTACTATAGTGAAATACGTTAACATATTTTTTTATGCTCACATCTACATCACATTCAAATTGCTAAACGCTTTGTGGTGCGTATTAAATAATACCATAGTACCGTAATGAAGGTTATGTCAGATGTAAATACATTCGAACCTCGTTAATACAAACCTGAAGGGACCATCACTTTGGCCCTTTGTAATGATGAGGTCTTGTAATAACAAGATTTGTACCAACAAAATTTAAAAAAAATTAATTCTAACTTAAAAATTTTTAACATCACTTTTCAAGAATTAGCTGATAAAAGTAACAATTTTACAGATGATTTTTTTGTATAACACTTTTCGGAGAACAGTACACATCTTATCTTCACTACTATTAGAAAAATGTATATTCTGTGAATACAAATCTTTAAAAATACTTACAAATTTTGTACGTAGTATTTACATTTTTCCACCATTGACTTAGTGGCAAATAGCATACTGTTTTAAGTTTAAACCTGTGGCTTAAAAAACGAGTCAATTTTGGTCTGCATTGTTCTTTCTTTATAGGCACTACTAACAACCGTAGAGAGTTTATCAAATTCCAGAAGTGTTTCCCTATCAACNGTAGAGAGTTTAGCAAATTCCAGAAGTGTTTCCCTATCAACATCAATGCTTGAAAGCACATTTTCCAGGGTGGCTAAAGCCTGGATAGCATCCTTTGTTGGCAGTAATGAACAATCATTATCTTCTCCATTGTCATTTTCAGTTTCACAGTCAACACACATCAGTTCTTCCACAACAGGTGCAACATCATCATCCACTTGCACAAAGTGGCGAAACTGCTCCTGGAATTGCAGACGTTTCTGAAGATAATCTCATCCTTCCATATTGCAGTCATTGTCTTCCTCACCGGCCTGTTCTTCTTTGGCACCAGTACCAGCTCTTCACTATTGTAGACTATGTGACTGCATCCCAAGCCATACATACATTCCGCATGGCATTCAAAATGTCCCATCGCAAGTTGGTCTCTTTCTTCAGTTCCAAGTGACGAATTAAGTAATGTGTGAGACGAGTTTTGTAGTTCTTCTTCACACACTGGATGATACCTTGATCAAGAGGATGTAGAAAACTTGTGGTGTTGGCTGACAGATAGAGCAATGTCACTTGTAACAACTCAAGGCCAACAGCAGAGTGTACTGCACATCTGTTCAAAATAAGTAAAATCTTTCTGTTTTTGCATGCCAAGTGTCGTTCCAATTTCATTAACAATTTCAGAAAAATTTTTCACTGTCACCCAAGCACAGGAATTTTCTTCATAATCACATGGTAGGTTAACAATATTCTTGAAACATCTGGGTTTCTGAAACTTGCCTACAGTAAGGGGACATAATTTCTCTCTACCACTTTGGTTACAGCACAGTAATGCAGTTACATGTTCCTTGCTGCGTTTACCTCCGTGGCACTTCTCACCTTTCACAGCCAATGTTTTATTGGCAACAGGTTGTAAAGAACTCCAGTTTCGTCCATTTTGAAAATATTATCTGGAGTGAACTGATTAAGTATTGGCTGCACAGACTTCAGCCAATCCTGAGTCTTATCCACGTCATTGGCTGCCGACTCGCCACACACAACTTTTGCAATAAGGTTGTTACGTTCTTTAAACCGCTGCAACCAACCATTGGTAAATTTGAAATCAGGAATCCCTAACCTCAAAGCCAGGTAATCTGCCCTTTGCTGGATTAAAGGACCAGGAATAGGTATGTTCACTGCACACATTTCATGATACCACTGAAGCAGATTGGTTTCCATTTCCTCATGTTTATATCCACGCAGTCGTTTTCTTGCTGGGAGTGCAGAGGCATTGTCACGTGCAAGTTCAACTTTGCTACGATTTTGTAAAATTGTAGATAAAAACGATTGTGGAATACCAAATTCTCGTGTAATTTCTGTTTTATTTTTACTGCCTTTGTCCACTTCACTGATTATTTTAAGCTTCGTTAGTAACGTAAGTTCATTACGTTTACGTTTTGCAGCCATCGCTAAACCTTTAAAAACCAACTAGCACGATCAAAAATATTAAAACAGCAACTTTAAAACAACTTCACACATGTTACCAACAAAAAATATTATTCGTCAATTATAATTTTTTTTTTTTTGCAGCCTTGGCCGTGGCTTATCCGTACAGCCAGAGAAACCAAACATTTATATTGTAATGCGCTAAAATATAAAAGGTGCGCCTCTCAAAGATAAAAAAAAGTACCAACATCATTTTGCATGTGTATAAAAAAAATAACAACCCTGTAGTGCCCAGCACATCAGGAAATAAATGCGTCAGTCTTGGAATTTTTCCATTGCACTTCATGTTCACAAGATGGCAGCAACCTGCAGGTTGCGGTTTTATGTTGCGGTGTTACAAATATGGCATATTAGCTTTGTTTGTTTTCATTAAGTCGTGGAATTTGTATAAACAATTTGCCAACATGTGTAATTACTGTCCTATGGGATTAAAATCATTTTGTATTACATATTAACCGTATTTCGTATTAAGGAAATAGTTTAACATTATAAATCCTATATTAATTCCCGGGACCGCAAAAACACTTCGCACAAACGCAAATTTTGTATTAAACGGGGATGTTTTAATGTGGTTTGACTGAAGTTCAGTGGTAAAACTGCCTACATAGAGGAAACATAAACACCTTAAATATTATTACGTACTACTAAATGGTTTTCGCAAACAGAAAGAACTGATTTTGGCTAAACATCTTCAATGTCTCACCTAACTGCATTAAACCACGTCTTCCTGTTTGTTTCGTTCTTTTGTAACTAACAAATATTTTATCAGGTGTTTTGCGAGATGTACTAGTACACTGCGGTACAATAAACCATTTAGATGATTTTGGTATACTTGACTGTTTATTTTCTCTTTTCATTACTTCAAACAATTTCTATTTAACCAAATGCGCATCACCGCTAAAGTAAACAAATGTGGCGGCCGAGGTTGTATCTAACTTGTGACATCACGGAGTGAGCAGGCGCGACACACACGTTTTGGTGGGCGTTTCAAACGTAAAACTTTCATTCAATCATAACTTCTTCAAAACTAATTTTTAAATCTTGAAACTTTGTAAATACATTTCTAACACATAATTGAATGAAAGCCAAGTGCCAGCAAAAAAATGTGCATGTTGCCCATTCTGTAATGCCAATTCACCAGTGTGCTGCAGATGGCAACATTTTATGTTTATTAAATCAACATAAAATTATCTGCAATTCGTACATTGGCAGAAGCGCCAATTCAATAGACATCAGCAAATTCTGCAGAAGCAGATTCAAATTGGCACAGCTCTACTCTTAAGCATACCTCTTGGTTACTTTTCCAGTTGCAAATAATGAAAGAAGTATGATCTAATGAGTATATGATAGTTTGTTTGTGACTTGGGGGGAATCAGTCCCCACCATTTTGGGTTTTTACTATTTTTGCAATAAGTTCATTTAAGAATGGTTAACGAAATATTTCACACGACATGGCATAAATAATAGTTCCTAAAATTTTATAAAATTATTACAACTCTACCGCCTTTATTAATTTTCGACTAATGACTGCTGGCAAGAAATAAGTAATTTTTTCTTGCGGACGATTATAGAAATGACTCTGGCAACAGTAGTTTAGCAATACATGTTTTAGGACATGTGCCAGGCAATGCCCTATGCCTTGTCGACACCCAAAATGAAATATAAAATCTGTGATTTAAGTTGTAGCGAACGCTCCCTGAATCCAAGATGGTGGGGGCTGGTCCTCCTTAGGACTGTTCCAGTACCTCATTTTTTAGTACCAATACCCAGTTAACCCTATAGGTGAGGGCTGCCACTGATTCTGAACATAATTCCTAAATCCAGCCAACAAAAAACATTAAATAAATCCTGGAAACATTAACCATAAATAACCTTGAAAAATCCAGGTTCAAATAAATTGTCACATTAACCATAAATATCCTGAAAAATTCAGGTTTGAATAAATTGTCACATAACCCTGTTACAACATTTCTCAAGGACCCCACAAAATGTCAGCCTTATATAAGGAAAAACTTTATAAGAGAATAATTTTGTATTGAAAAACATGTTTGTGGACCAAGAGAAGGCAGTTTATTAAGCAGGAAAAAAGTGAGTATATTAACAGGGTTCCACTGTAACACATTTACTGGTATATCCTTAACATTTCCACCATTTTACCTGGAGATGCATGAATAAAATGATCAGACCCGTGGCAGTGTTAAATTTACCAGGGTATTTAGTGTTTGGGAAATGTGGTAAAACACGGAATTTGAAATGCTGCGGGAAATGACCAGGAATTATTCTGGTGTATGAAAGATGCATTAGAATTTTAGAAATGGCACCAAGGGAACTTAACTGTAAAGAATCTGCACCGCCTTTAAAAGTTTGAATACCACAGTGTGTTACTAACAACGGTGTCAAGGTCACACAAAGAGAAATAAGCAAATAATAAAAGTATGTCAGTAGAGCCCTGTGCTGTGAAGGATGAGGGTGGCAGGGGTTGGTTTATTGTGTCCTGAGCATGACCACCTCTGCTGGCCTAGTTGTGCAGACATTTTTGTAAAGAATGTTGTTTGTACACACACGCCATTGCAGTTATACAATAGCATAATTTGGCTGCTTATTTTATTTTACTTTACGTCTTCCGCATACAACCGATGTGCTGAAGAATTGAAGCAGAGGCTTCTGTTTTAATATACAATGCAATTAATTGTATTTAGGGTTGAGTAAAATCCTTTTTTTGGGGTTGAATCTCAATTCATGGTTGAATCCTTTAAAATATTCTTGAATCTAGAACCCGGATCCGAATCCAGGTTACCAAAAATTGACCTTGTCTCTTTAAAATATTTTTTTTACACTGGGAATACAACAACAGGTAATTCTAACAGTGAATGCACAAACTAAACAAACAAAAAGACCATTCAAGGTGAAATGTCATGCAAAGCAAAAAATTGAAAAATTACAGTGAACTGCATTATTAGTGTTGACATCATGGTGTGAATTTATTGGCAGGAATGTGGCGCCAAGTTAGGTTAGAAAAATAAAGGAAATTTTAAATGTTTTATTCAAATAGTGTAGGCGTGTATAAAGAAAAAAGTATTTGTGTAATTTTCCAAGGTATCTCATGTAACATGCACATTAATAATTTAATGCGCACAAAGTAAGGTTAATATGTGCAAACTTCATTTACGCACTGTGCAATCATGTTGTTTGCCACTAACATGGTGAAATAAGTGCACAGTTACTTGTGCATTAAAGAATTCCTTTAGTAAATTCTAATTTGCAAAAGCAGTTTAAAAAATTTTCACTGAATAACATTTTTGCATTCTCACATACAACCAGGCCCCTACAAAATCTCTGAAAGTTCAGGAGCCAGTAATTAAATAAATAAAAAATCTTTTTAGTTTTGTTAAAACCTCTATTTTTAGGTTTTAAATTATGTACATAACATGAAATTTATATGGTAATTGTTACTTAACACAGTTCATGATACATTTATCAGTAATTAGAATTGTTATGATTTCTCTCTTAAGTCCATTGGGTAATTACTTACTAATTGAAATTTTCCCTCTTGTGGCCATGCACGTGTCTTGTAGTTTTCACGCTAAAGTACCAGTGATCTAGAGCTTTTGAAATGTCGAATTCTTCTAGAGATGAGCCATTCATGTAAATAACCATTAGGTTATTTAAACATTGCTGCATCATAGATTACCTGAACTTGTTTTTAATTACATTCATCTTACTGAACCCTCGTTCTCATGATGTAGTAATAACAGGTAGTCTTGCCACAATAGACAGTTTTCCAACCACAGTAAGTCTATCTCCATTCTTCAGCACTTTGGTCAGGAGGTCATGCAAATTTATGTATTTGCCTAGTACATACTTTGAACTCGTACCATTCATCGAGAATACTTTCTTTTATGGTCTCAAAATTAGTATTACGAGATGAAAGTTGGATTTGAAAATGTTTTACCAAGGTAGATATTTCTTGAACCCCAAACTTTTCAAGTTAATTTCCTGCAGGCCACATGAAAGTATCAAACACTTTGGTGCACATTTTAACACTGTCCCCATATTATACAAATCTTTCTTTTAGATATGGTATTCCTTCGTTTACAAGTTTTTCTATGTCACTTTGAATTGAAGCACTTAATGATACGTTGCTAACAAACTTTCCCTCATGATAACCTGGAACATTCTTCAGTGAAGAAAGTGCTGTCAGAGTATTTTGCACATGAAGTTGAACTGTATAAATGAGAAGCCCTGCCGTTTGAAACAGAAGAGAGTTTTTTTATTATGTCAAGGTAATCCAACAAAAAATGAATCATGTGAACAAACTTAATATCTTAAGTTTCTTCAGTAGTCCCTTTGCAACTGCAGACACACGTCCTTTCCCCACAACAATAATACTCTCAAGATAAACTATAATATATAACCAAGGCAGCTAGACCACTAACGTTGCTGGCAACCCATCTCACATGTAGGTACTGAAATTCCTTCAGTTGGTTCAGCCTTTTTGGCAATGACTGATAACATTTATATAAATTCTTAAGAACAGAATAAATATGTCAATGCACTTTACATTTTTCACTGCACTCAGCACACAAAAATTTAACGTGTGCGCAATGCAGTGCATATTTATCACGTAACCAAATTTTCTGCACAAATCCATTTTCCATTTCAATCATTGTGGCAGCTCCATCAGTCCCAATGCCAACCATTTTACTAGAAGAAAGCCAGTGAGAGATTTCAAGTTTTGTTGCACAGCTTGTACATATCAATCTGCGGTTGCACACTCAAGAGGAACTACAGACAAAAATACCTCTTCTACCCTATTGTACTTTATGTACATTTGCTTTGTCAGTTGAAGCATCTAGTAATAGTGTCACATACGTACTGCTGTTGTAGTTCACGTATAATTTCCTTTCACACAACTTCAAGGATGTGTGAAATAATTTCCGCACATCTCGCATTATTGCTATACTCATTTAGAATTTCAGCACCCAATTTATCTGCCAGTACTAATAAACCTTCTATGACTGAAAATAGTTTGTTATTTTTAGTAATATAATAGGCTACATTAAAAACAACCTGTAAATGAATAAATATTTTTTCATAAATTTTCTTCATGCATGCTGCAAGAGGAGTAGATTCTGGTCAACTTGCTGTATTCTGTGCTTCTACACTCTTTTGATGCTAAAATGATTTTTTATGTTTTTTGCAAGTTTCTAGTTTGAAGGGGCAGCTGAAACCACGCACAACTTTAGAATTACTGTCAGCTATATTAGGGAACAAAGAACAGGATTCACATCTTGCTATCCTGCTTATAAAATCATGTTGAAGACATCTAAGTTCCTTACACCATTCTTCTTTAAACATGCGCCACAATTGTCCTGGAATGTTTTTCAGGTCTTTACTTGTACCTGCTTCTCGTGAAATTTGAACTGGTTTCACGGTCAATGAAATATATGCTTGTGTTTCTTTTTTCTCTTCCGGAGCGATAAAAAAATGTGAGAGTCGCTATTACTTTATGTCATTGGACTTCTTATTGCTAATTTGTATTGATGCAGTTAATATTAGTTTAATCGTGGCATTTAGTTGATTTTCTTTTGTTTTCCTGTAATAGCTTGTCAGTATTTGATGTTTTGGCCATATTAGTATGTGTATCTGATATGCGCTTGATTTTTCTGGAATCATAGTTACGGTACGTCAGCAATTGGAGATAAGAGTTGTTACCACATTCATAGGCATTTTTTCCTTAGAGAATGTTTTAGAAATTCAATTGTTTTACTACTACGCAGTTCAGCTGGTGTGTGAAGGTGGTTACAACAGGGGTTCGCATGGTATCCAAAGGGATTCCATACCACGCCATGCCCTTATATGGTTAGGTTTTTGGCACCCGGTTGCAAGGAGTGCGGGTAGAGTACATGGCGATTTATGCTGGGTGCGCGTGCCACCCGCTAACAGTTGACAATCAGCTCTCTGAGAAGACATGTTGAGCATGGCAAATTTCACCCGCACCCGTGACCATTATTTCTTTTTTAATTTCGATTTAACAACTTTTTTTCTACTAAATTATTTTTGCCGGTGTGGAAGGTTGCTAGGGTGCCAGGAGGGAACTAACATCTCTCCTGTCTTCGTAATGTTCTTGTGATGCGAGTTTTTAGTGACTTACATAATTAATGAACTCTGCGATGCTGTTCTGTGTTGCTTCGTTAAGCTGGCTGTTTGTGACTGTATTAATAAAGTAAAGAATGTGAACTGTTTTTTTTTTTAACTTGAAATAAAAAAAATACAGGGGAAGTAATTAGAGACTTAACTTCTTTTATTTTATTTTAATATAGTGCCTTTATTTAAAACCCTTCTAGACACAGCTGCAACTGGAAATTTCATTCAAAGCCAGCTGCTAATATCCGAACAGAAAACCTGGATAAAGGGGGGCTCCTGAATAATCCAAATGGCGCAGTATGAGTCACGACTAGCCATAATAGGAATTGTCACGTTGCCAGTGTCCACGAGTATAGAAACAGTAGAAACTGAATTCTTTTGCACCCCACATTTAGGGGAAGATGTTATGCTCAGACAACCATGGCTAACAAATCAAAGCTGTATAATTGACTGCGGACAACAGCGATTATATTTAGGTAAGCAGGATAGAATGGCCATACACTGGGAAGCCCTAGTAAACCCACAAATACAAGAAATGTGCAGTGAGGAGGTGAACCACCAATTAGGAGCCAACCAGCTGAGGACCCTATTACAGATAGTCAACACCCATGTGGCCATATTCGAGCATACCGGCAGATTAAATCAGACGACCACCATCCAGCACGAGATATGGGTAAAATACCATCATCCCATAACTGCCGTCAGCCTACAACCAACAGGTAATGTTAGACCAGGTAGCCGAAATGAAAGTACAAGGAATAGTGGAGCCGAACGACTCACCATAAAATGTCAGAGTAGTTCTTGTGTCGAAGAAGGATGGGGAGCTCCGTTTTTGTGTCAACTACCAGGCCTTGAACAATGTCATGCACCTGATAGTGCCCCCAACTATAAACCTGGCTAATAGGCTCTGCGGCCTAGGAGACATTTGCATATTCTCTACTTTAGACATGCGCAGTGGGTACTAGAAAATCCCGGTACACCCAGGGTCCAGGAAATACATGGTGTTTACCACCCCAGATGGACTTACCTGCAGACTAGAGAAGTGCCACTTCTGGGAAAACTGGACAGAATACTTAGGACATATAATTACCCCTCAATGAACTCCTACCAAAAACCACTCGCTGGAAGTGGAATAACCAACACAAGGAAGTGTTCCGCAAATTTAAGGCGAGTTATTGCGACAGACGCAAGAGGAATCGGATTGGGAGCGGTCCTGTACCAGGAACATTCACAGGACCAACGGTGGATTCCAGCATATCCCAGCACCATGCTAAATGAGACACAACGCCGCTACCATAGTAATGAGCAGGAGTGCCTGTCTATTTTTGTTGTCCGCAAATACCTCTATTGCCTGGAGGACCGCTTATTCATCCTCAGAACCGACAATAAAGTCCTTACATGACTAAAAACCATCAGTAGCGAAAAGGCAAAATTGGGTACGTAGACCTTATTTTTAATGGAATTTTCAATCACAATCGAGCATTGCCTGGGCTCAACCAATGAGTTGCCAGATGCGTTATCCCGCCAACCGCAGACGACTGGAAGCGAATACTGCCACCTTCGCCCTCTTAACTACCATGGCCATATAACTTGGAGCTACAGCTAGCCAAGTTCCGCAAAAACAAGGATCTATTAAGAGACCAACAGCAAGCCAACCTCGGGTTATGGGATTTACTGAGAAAATATCCTGTCTGATACGAGGTAAAAGACGGCATAATTTGGGCGAAACCGTACATGCGAACAGATTGGTGGAAAATCTGGGTTTCGCACGAGTTGCGAACCAATATTGCGAGGACCACCACGATCACCCTCATGCGGGACATCCTGAATTTCAAGAGACTTTAAGGGCCCTGACCAACAGGTACACGTGGGAGGGAATAAGCCGAGATGTCAGAGAGTACGTCGCCCAATTCAGACTTGTGAAAACAAAACCTACTCAATGCAGAAGATGCAATATACAATTGTCATTCGAAAATGTCGTGGACCCACATAGCCGCAGATATCATGGGCCCTTACCTGTTTACACACTGAGGAAAGAGATACCCCCTGGTAGTGATGTACCAGTTTTCTCGATGTACGGAAACTTTCCCATTACCCAATCAGGAAGCAACCACGATTATCTGACAGATGGAGCGGGAGGTCTTCCCACGATGGGGATATCCGAAATGTTTGTTAACAGACGTGCTGAAAGTTGAACGACTCCAGCCTACCATCCACAGGCCAACCCTACCGAACACTGATACCAAGAGCTCGAAAAGAACATCCACATAAGAATGGGTAACAATCACGCAATGGGACGCGCAGCTACTGGAAATGCTGTATGCGTTACGACGACAGCACAATGACACCATTGGAACTTCTCCCAGCCAGCTGATAATAGGACATAACCTCAGACGACCCGGGGAGTGGCAATGAGAAACCAATCCGGAGAACAGGGGCAGTTCGGAGAAACCAACAAGGGTATATCCAGCGTAAGTACCCAGAACAAGCAACCGTCGAACGCCACTTTCTCGACGGTAGTCACGTATTACTACACAACCATTCTTTGAGCCAAGTCAGTGACAAATTTAGTGTGGGATTTGCGCCTAAATGGGAAGGGCTGTATGTAGTAGTAGGACGACAAGTAAACGTCTATTGGTTGGAGGACGAGATGGGAAAAAATTCAGAAGGTTGCAAGGAACCAGATATGACCTATACCCGAACCCCACATCCACTGCTCCAAAAGAAAAGAAAAGGGCCTTCAGAAACAGATCTTAATATGACTGAGACTTCGACACTGAAGATGAATACCCGGAATCCGAACCACACCACCTGCTGAAGGAGTAGAAGTAGGGATTCTACTTCTCGATGGGAATCAACAAAACTGCAACCCAACAACTTGGAGGAGCCCCAATGTTCGCCAGATATGGTTATTGAAACCCCGGCTTATTCCAGTAGCATCTCTGGGATCCCAGCACTGTTACCGAGGGACAACCCAGAGGAAACATACAGCATGTCATTAGACTACCGGATGGTGGACAATGTGGAGATAGAGAGCAAAAGGGATAAAGCTGCACATCCACTAATGCCCTTACCCCAACGGAGCCCTACCTCAGTTTGAGTTCCGAGGACACCCGAGTAACCCTGCCGGCTGGTAACAGTAAAACCATCTTACTGACAACCCGAAAGTGCGAGCGAGCGAGAAGGGGAGAGTGTGCAAGGAGGAGCAAGCGAGTAAGAAAGGAAGAGCGAGCGAGAGAGGAGGTGGAAGTGGTGAGAGCGCTAGAGCAAGATAGGAAGTGGAAGCAAGCGAGAATGGGAGAGCGAGAAAACAAGCGAAAGCAAGCGAGAATGGGAGAACGAGAAATCGAGTGTAGGTAAAAGAGGAGGGTACAAGAGAACGAGATGGCAGTGAGTGAGATGGGGAAAGCAAGGAAGCTAATTGAGACAAAAAGCGAACGAGAGGAGAGTGGGTTGATGCGAGCGAGAGAGGAAGTGGAAGCGAACGAGAAAGGGAGAGCCAAAGAGGAAGTAGAAGCAAGTGAGAAAGGGAGAGCAAGGAAGTGAGTGGAAACCGCAAATGATGAAGTATGGGAGAGAGAATGTGGAAGGAAATGAGCAACGAGTATGAGGCAACACCAAGACGCCCCTCAAGACTGAACACCAACGGAGAACCTAACCAAATGAGTATGAAGGAAGCGAAGAAGTACCAGGGGACAGCAGCCAACCTGATGACGAGAGCCCACAGTAGTCTGGAGATGGTCCCAGGACATGAGAGGATGGCAAAGGGGCCCCTTCCCCCCACACGCTGTCCAAGTCCCAGTGTTAGGCGAGGCGCTCCCTAAGCAGATGATGGAGCTGAACGAGGTCAGGCGAATCAAGCCTTGGAGTAACTGCCAAGACAGAAACCAAGAATGGCCCAGCTGATACAGAGAACATCCCTGACGTAGACCATGCTAGTTCCAGTGGCCAAACCGGCCGACCCAGAGACAGACTCTGTATGGTATGAGGTAAGTCTGTTTTGCCTCATGTTGCCCGTCGAGAGAACCATGACGGGGAGCCTGGTCTGACGCCGACCATAAGTGCAACACTAGTATAAAAGGGCCAGACATCCCAGTGCCTCAATGGCCCGATGCCGGTACCAGCGTAGTGAAGAGCGTGAGTATGCAATGCAGACCAGGAAAGAGACCTCACCTAGCTTTGCACAAGGCTCACGCCTTTATTACCTGTTACGTTTAGGAAACACTAGGCAATCAGCCAAATTGTATTTACCTTTTCTTTTTTGCCAGTGTAATGATGTTTTTTCTTTCAGTTCACCGTAAGACCGTTTGTGTAAGAGGCAAAAATTTTAATGAAGTTAGTTTTGAACTCGGGAACAGTTTTCAGCCCAGTAAGATAGGAGTGTTTTTCCTTTGAATGGCCTGCTTACCACCCGTAACTATAAAAAGGAACCCATGTGTCTATGTGTAACTGCTACCAGGCAGCTTGCCAATTACCGGCCGTCCACCACACAAACCGGCTTCTCCTGTTTTCAAGAAAGCCTCCGCTGCTTTACCAGGACAGCAGAAGCAGAGAAGACGTGACAAGTTTATAATTACTGTGATCTGGATAGATCACTTATGACAAGTATTGACACAAGGGTTTAAGTGTACCTGAGACGACTTTGTTACCCAGCCTAGCGTGTTTAAATTATGTGTAAACTAGTGTAGCATACCAACTTATAGGTCTCAAATGAGGTTAAACTTGTTCAGTATTGTGCTGTCCACTGCAGAATTAGGCCCTATGACAGTCCGTCTCGCTTTTGTGCCAACCCCAAACACGGTGGACTGAATGAATGAAGTTTTTAACCGCCCAGTAAACTTTGAAGTTTTGACTTCTATCCCCAAGTGTTTGTACGGCGTGCAATGTTGTATTAGTGAAAAATGTGCATTACAATAACGTCTTCAGCGTAATGTTTGTTACAGCAGAGCCCAGGGGTAATGGTCCCATTAGTAGCCAGGCCGTTATTGTAAACAAGTTTGGGGCGCGTGACCTTGAGTGGCGAGCGACCGCAGTTATCCCGAACAGGAAGAGGATATTAGTACCAGCTGGTCACGTGGCACGCACAGAAGGAGCACTGCGCTAGAAGCAAGTGCATGGCGCATGCAGAGAAAACCGTAGAAGAGGAACAAGACAGAAGCGCAACTGAAAGCAGATGCAAGTGTGTTCCGCACTTGAGCTGGCGTCTATGCAACCCTCCGCAACCTAGTAGCCTCGCAAGACGCAGTGCCGCGAGGCCAGACGTCCCAGCAGCGAGCCTATGTGGCTACACAGTGGCAGAGTAATGAAGGGGTTGCACTCAGCTCTCGTGGCAGCGGCGCACGAAGCTCGACACAAAGGTTTATGCGGCGACGCCGTCCAAGTCAGTTGATGCCGGCGACCTCAAAGGGGAGGTTGCCTACTGGAGTCCACACTCCAGCCTCGACGTGAGCACCGAAGAGTCAGAGAACCGAAGGAAGCTGAGAGCTGCACGCCGTCGAAAAGATCCAGCGAAGGAAGATGCTAGCTGAGACCACCACACCGCCGAAGGAAGCCACCAGCTACGACTGCCATGCCGACGAGACCCAGCTGAGAGTCCGTGAAGGGCCACCCAGCAGCAGATCTAACCTCAACCTACCGCCGGAGTAATCCCAGTAGAAGCCACAATCTGTTAATTGCAAGCGTTCGTTGTTCAAAGGACGTCTTCAGTATTTGTGTGTTCCGATTCTTAACATTCTTAACTATCAAGACTGTCAGTGGGTTTTTGCCCCTAGAAACGTTAGTATTTGATCCCACCCTTAAGGCCTCTAACTTGCTGGGTACAGACTCGGGCAGTTTGTCTGTTTTACGACTAATAAAACTACATTACGTAACCAATAACCTAACTGGCTTATTTATTAGTTAAATTCCGCTTAGCCAATCTTTTAGTAATTTCTGCTACACCTCCCCCCCAACCTCTTTCGGGGGGGATTGGAATGGTAGGAGGAACCACAGTATCTAGACACCACCTACATCGCAGCTGCTAACAGTCGCAGACCCACCTCTCCCCTGGTAAGAACAGTGATACCTCTTACCCCTCCCCCGCCGCGAAGGACGACAGCCACCCTGGTAAGACAAGAGTAAAATAAGCCTCCAAATTACCCTCGCCGACGCATCACCCTTAAGTCTGCAGAGTGAGATAGAGCAAAGAAAAGTCGAAGAAGCATTACACGAGGTTTCAACCCTCGACACCTAAGACGCCCATAGTCTGTTTGAAAGAGCCAAATTGAACCTCACGAATTATCCTGTATATCACAGGGAGCGAGTAGCGTCACTATATCCCTGTCCAATATTCAGATCCATGAAGATGCTGTCTATGTGCTTGTGTGAAAAGTTGATCTTCAGAGCTTTGATTATACCCTGGTCCAGAGACTGAAGGGTGCTGATAATATTGGGCGGTAAGACAACCATCTCAATGTTGGACAGATTCTGGATTTGTGGATGGGCGGGGCATTTTTTGACGAAGAACACGATGCTGCAGTTCCTGCAACACATGCGGGAGTCGGAACTCACAAACCCAATTTGTGAACATTGCAGACTTGACCCAGGCCTTCTTGTTAAAATCATATTGACACAGCAATGTTGCATGCCCCTTGAAGGTCGTGGGTGCTGCTGTGCATATTGCACCACAGGAGGACAGTGAGGCATTCCTTGCTCCTCTTCCATCCCTTGTATGTGTCCTCCTTTACCGTAAGCGTCCAATCTGGTAGCAGGTTGAAAAACGTTGCTATCACGTCCACATTGTACACATCCTGGGACTGGTAGCGCCTCAGGATGCCTTGAAGTACTGGCAATCTATTACCCACAGAGCCCGCAGGGATCACTTCACTTTCACTGCAGATTTTGTGCAGGGCGATGTTGTGGCGGCTCTTAAAGTGGTCCAGCCACCCTTTTGAAGCCTTGAAATCATCCAGGCCTATCTTAAGTGCAAACATATTGGCCTTCTATCGCAACATAGGCCCGCTAACTGTGTTGTCAGAATGAATCAAAAACCGCCATTTCCGGATTGGCATGTGTTGACCCTTTGAGGCTCTTGGCCTTCGCATTGCGGCTTTCCTCTCAACAGTATTCACTATCGCTGCTGTATTCTTCCAAATCTTGAATAGGGTCTACAACGATATCTTGTGCCGCCGCGCTATCTCAGTTTTTTAATATTTCCGTTCCTATACTTCTTTGATGATCTAAAACTTTTGTATGAGAGTGAAAGTATTAACTTGTTTGTACTCATTACACAAAATCAAAAATCCAAATTTGTAGCCAAAAAAAGTGCACTTGTCGTCAACAAATTGAAATCACAAAATATCTATCCAAAACCGTAAATGCAATCATAATCAAATAAAAATAGCGTAGCAGCTCATCAACAATCAATACAGTTAATTCCAAATGCAATCTGAACTCAAAAGCCAAAATCAAACATAAAATCATCAAAAGACATGTGCCCAAGGAGTGTAGTTACCTGCCTTGGTGGCGACCGGTCGGGGATTTGTTTTTGTTACCTTCGTCGGGTGAAGTGGTGTGCACGTCATGATTAGAAGTTGATACAAAAAAGATAGTTGAAAACAGCGCATCACGTGTCAATCGCACCCCTCCCCCTCCTTAACCCCTGTTTCAATGTCGAATCATTTTGTTGGTTTCTGGTCGTAGGGCGATGTAGNGCTGTTTCAATGTCGAATCATTTTGTTGGTTTCTGGTCGTAGGGCGATGTAGAACTGTTGCCTGAAGTTCTCGGGTTGGGTTCTGTAACTGCCGCTCTTCTGTACATTTCTCTAGAATGGGCGGCGTTCAGGTTTTCTTGGTTGCTCTCTCTTTCTCTTTCTCTCTCTCTTTCTCTCTCTCTCTCTTTCTCTCTCTCTCTCTCTTTCTCTCTCTCTCTCTCTCTCTCTCNAGGACGACGACTCTTCGGAGCTTGAACAGGTGGTTGAAGGCGTCGGTGATGGTTGCTAGAGTACACTAGAGGCTCTCATAAAGGGTCCTCAAGAAGACGGCTGAGGATAGAGAACCTTGACACAACTCGTGCTAAAGCGAGCTACTGGAACAACTGGCGTTTCTGCTGGATGCACAGCGTCATATTCTGCTTGGCCAGCGTGTCTTTCGGGTCTTCTTACTTCGGTTGTCTTCGGCTGCTCACTTCGGGTCAGGCAGTGACTGTGCTGCCATCTCTCGGTGAGGTGGCAGCAGAGTGATTTTGCAGCTTTGCGGGCGGTATCTGCCACTCACTTAGGAGCAGGCTTGTATTGCCAGCTGGCTGTGCTTCTCACATCTTTGGTAGGCGGGGGCGATCGCGTGACTATCTTTAATGCTGCAGAACAGCCTTCTCAGTTTCTTGTGTTGCCTGAGGAGGGTTTTGCCTGTCTTGGAGGCGGCCGGTTGGGGTTTGTATCTCCGTCAGGTGACGTGATGTGATTAGAAGTCGATACAAATAAGGTAGTCAAAAATAGCATCATGTGTCGGTCATGTAACAATAGTTATTGAATTCTAATCCAAAAGGTGAAATTAACGTATAGTTAATTTGTGGTTTTTTTTTACACTTTTTGAATTAAACCTTCACACCATGAAAAATCACATGTTTGGTTGTTCCCTAAACGTGCCATATATCACAAACGTTTTATACTTCTGTTAACATAAAATTATTATTTTTAGTTGAACTGAACTTACTCTCATTATAATTTATAAATAAAATATAGTATTTCGTTTATAATTAATATGAATAAAAACTGAGAGATAATTGTTGTGTTGGTAATGCTTAGCTAGAAAAAGTTTTTATGCATATTATTATTAAACTTTGTGTGCAGGAATCTGATGCATTGTCCCTTTGATGTATTTTGTTAGACTTGGTTAAGCTTTGTTTGCATAAGTCTGGGGAATATCCTGGAAGTATAACATCAGCAGTACTTCAAAAAGTAGTCATTGACACAAGAAATGTGTAAAACATTGAGAATGAACAAAACTCATTCATGATACAGTATAACATTTACAGTAGCTATAATATAGTTGTCTCAATTTAATACCAGGCAATACAGTATTTCTTAAAGGTTGTGAAAAAAAAATTATTCTGCACAAGCCTTAATGTTTAATGTGGATAAAATCTTGAAAGGAATATATTTGTGTTATTCTGTGGTATGTACTGCTTAATCATACAGATGGGATCTAATTTTAGAAAATGTGTGGTACTTTAGCTATAAATGGTAAGAAGTGCCAAGTGCTTTACAGAGAAAGCCATGTAACTGGTACAAAAGAGCTGTGACCATGCTGAGTAGGAAGTGATGCACTGTGCAATCAGCAGTTGTTGTTTGCAGGTCAGTACCACATAGACTACCTGCCATATCAAAAATCAGGCGAGTGTTCATCCGAGAAGTGACCGCTGGCACCGAATTGGCCAGCTGTTGTTGCCGTACCACACTTCCAGTCTTACGTCTACTGGAAGCTGCTGCGCTCAACTGACCACTCGTGACATTAACTGCTACCCTTCTTACGTCACTTATTCTCTTATCTTTGTTTCTCTTTGATGTTCATATTTATTCACAAACGTTTTATAAACATTTTTTCTTTTCATTTTTTGTTTTCGTGTGGCAAAATTTTGAAGCGTGTGTGTGTTTCCTAGTTGTGTGAAGAGCAGCGTATCATTTCAAAGCTTTATTGTGGATACTGCTGTACTAATCATTGTGTAAACATGTATTGGTAGTTGTGTAGCTATTACTATTTTGTGTGCACGCAAACAAACATTTACGATATGATGGTAGCGCTCAAATTTCTGTGCACCCACGTGACCTCAAAGTGTTGACCAAACGTCTATTTTGTTTCGGTTTTTAAATCATGTCTTGCTCACTATAAAACAATTACTCCTTATAGATTTTTTAAATCAGTGTACCAAAATTATTAGTTTTCAACCTTTCTACCTAATTCTTTTAATATGCATTTTTGTTGCTAATTTATGAAAAATCAAAATTCATAAAGCAATTTGGTAGTATTTTTATTATTCTTCAGTCATTCGTTTTACAAGTTAAATATTGAAGGCTGTAAAAATTTAATTTTTTAAGTTTGTTTTCTTTGTTGTTTGATGGTAATTTTTTTGTATATCGTGCCAATGAAAATTATCACTATAAGCATCACAAGGTATGTTGTTGAGACACTTGTTTTTAGAAATTTTGAACTTGTAATTCATACAGCAGTTGTATTTCATTTTTGAAATTCTGTTGACAGTATGGAGGACATTGTGATATTTGTTGGGATAAGTATTTGCAGCTGTGAACTATTGAATTGTAATTAAATTTTAGTTTGTTTAGTAATTGTGTAATTCTGGAGTTTTTAAATTTTTTTTTTGTTGTGATTGATATATAGAGAAAGTGCCACCAGGTTTCTACGGCTAGACTATGTACATGAAAAAAGAACCTGGGTTCTTACAGAACACACTTGTTGATGGGTGCATGCAAATAAGGATGAACCGTTGTGCTGAAGGGAGCAAAAACAGAAACTGTAGGTAAATGAGATTATTAGTTTATTTTGAAAGGTTGTCAAAATTGAAATAATAAATAATTCAAATCTTGTAATTTAAGTATTCATGTATTGTATACGCAATGCCACTTTGTACAATATCAGATTCTGAATGATGATGGGTAAGGTGAAGTATTTATGTTAAAATACTTAAGGCATGCTTCATTTTTGCATGTAGAATATAGATTGGTTGACTTCTTTCCCGATAGCTCCACGTGTTTGAACACATATTTTTGTTCATTTTAATTGGTAGAGAAATCTCACCTGATGATGATGATAGTGTATAATGTGCATTATGTGGTGACTGCACAAAAATATTTATTCCTGTGTGTTTGTATCTGTTAACGAGTGTTTTTTGTAGGGATTTGTGTTCCTGTATTCGTGCAGTTTGTCATGAATGGGCGTATATATAGCAGTTTTTTTTTTCTTCCCCAGTATCGAAAGACCTACACTAGATTGGAACATTAGCAATAAAATGTTTGAAAATATTTTTCCAAACACTAGGGGTGTGCAAAACCTGTATAAATAGGCATATTTACAGTGCACTTAAATTGTATGTGGTTATCTGTGTGTTACTGCCTGTCGCAGATGGAAAGAAATTGGTGTGATTGTTCATTCAGGTGTCCTATAAACAACATTTATAAAGACCATTCTACATGGCGTTCCCTGCACTACACGATACTGGTAACCTGCTTGATAGGTGATGCAACATTCAAATACACAAGCACCATTTCAGTGACCAGACTGTTTTGAAATACTAAACGACATATTCTGCTTCTTAATGCTTATAGTTATATTCTTAATCACATTTGAGCTGCAAATGCAGTTTCATTAATGAAAAGTTAATGTAACTTTAGAAACTTGCTATGTAATACCTTAAGTTATATAATGCAAAAGGAACTGAATATAATTTTTTCAAACACTGCCAGTACCTAAATTTAAATTAATAGCTTAAGAAAATTTATCAGATCAAGTTGCTTTTTTTTTTCCCCCCTTTCTTTCTTCTTCTTCTTCTTCTTCTTCTTCTTCATGTATAGGTGTACCTTGGAGTAGACTATAACTTATGTCTATTGCATCCAGCCACATGTAACTAGCACAGGTAGCAACTAACTTGTAAGCTGTACCTGTGCTTACCATCTTAATTATTCCTATAACACAGACAATGTGATAACAGTTTTGCAGTAGCACTTTGATATTTCTCATACTTAATAATTATTTGTTATTAAGGACTTCAGCTCTTCAGAGTACGCTGTTCTGTTTCTGCGAATACATAGATTAGTAAATGTTCTTCAAACAATGCTGGCAAAACTGTGGTTGAGCTCTTTCATAGGTCTCCTAGTAGTCCACAGCAGGAGAAGTGAAATTGCATGGACAATCACAATGAAATTAGGTGTGCTGAGATTATTAAAGTAATCACAGGGAGTTCGACAAAAATTTGAGTATATGGTAGCAGGAAAAGATTAACTAGTTGATAGTGGCTTTGGAGATGTCATTCAATAAGGTTAGCTCCTTTTATAGAATACATACATCACTTCCACAAAAAAGTAACAAATTTGAACATTTTTTGTTAGTTATTAAATGTTGAATGTAGTAAAATTATTTTATGAACTACATGCAAACAATGAGAAGTGTATATAAATTACTTAAAAATTTGGACTCTAATTAAGAAAAAAAGTGTTACAGCTGCTTTATGCTACATTTGATCAGTGATGGGTAATGGTTCTGCTGAACTGTTCGTCCATGAATAAAACAGTTTTAAAATTAAGTAGGAAAGTCAAAATATAAATTTTTCTCGATTTCAATTCCAAAATCTTTTTCTTGATTCCACCTCAATTCAAGTACCATAAATTATGGTTCTATAATATTTGGTGATGGTAAACACTGGAGGAAAAAAAAAACAGCTTCAAACAAGATTGCTACAACTTGCACATCATTTTTGGGTTATACAAACCTAAAAAAAGATCACTAAATAACTTGATAGTATTTATTCGCATTTCCCATCATAAAAGCTACTACATAATTTTTAGGTTATATGAACGTAAAAAAATAATTCCACTAAATAATTTGATGGTATTTATTCGCGTTTCCCCACCATAAAAACCAGTTTGGTTGAAGATTTTAGTTTTCTCTGCCAATGCTGTTGAAGTTATCAAAATGGCTAGTTGAGCTGGACCATTCAATATTGTGTATTTTTATGTACGGTACTGTTGCGGTTTGTTTGTTTCAGGTAAACAGATTCTCCTTATACTGTCCACGCTAGATTCTAAGACGCCTGGAATAGCAACCCTCTTGAAATAACAACCCTTTTTTGTGGAACCATGAAGAAGAATTTAATTGAAAAGGCCTTTCCAATAAAGACCCCCTCGAAATAATAACCCTTCCTGGAACCATGTAAGGTCTTAGAATCAAGAGTTTGCTGTACTTCATTGTAATACTTGCACTCTGCAACTTTAATGCTATAAAACGTATTTAATTTTCCCTTCAATTTACACCGCACCATCAGAAATTTTAATGTCCAGTTTGATAAGTAAGCAATTTTTCCGATAACCTAAAAAACAGCTGCTTTAAGCATTTTTAATGTCTCATTCGATACCATAAAAAGTCGTTTTGACTAACGATCGGTTATGCGAACATTCTCAAATCAATTCAGCACAAACTACCACAACTGATCGCTCAAACTACGTACACATTTTTGCTTCAGTGTCAATCTTACACAATTATTCAGTTTTTTTTACAGTGTTTTCACAATTTCACACCTTGCGAAAAACAGGTGTCCCTAGCTATGGTTAAAGAAGCTAACTGCATTTACTGATTAGCATTAAGAATCTAGGTAGTCGGGACTCGATTCTGAAGTTTATCATAATGCAAAGGTATCAGTGATGTCAAGGAATTAAAGAATCAAATTTTACATCCCTAAAATTAAGGTACGACTGTATTTGTGCATGTTATAAATAAAATTATCACTCCCAAATTTTTAATACAGTCAACTCTCGATTCTACAACACTTCATGTTCCCTGGTAAAGGGTCATTATTTTGAGAGTTGTTATTGGAAAATTGTTTTATGGTTCCCCAAAAAAGGGTTGTTACTTCGAGAGGGTTGCTATTCCAGGGGTCTTAGAATCAAGAGTTCGCTGCATACAAAATGGGGTGAAATTCAACTGACAAACTTGGTGAGACGATTGCTTATTGCAAATTCAAGTGGGAAATATTTGTGTCACTTTTTATCTAAACTAAATATTGAAGGAGATATGAGCCTTGAAAAGTTTTTAAATTGTATCTGCAAAATATCAGAAACAAAGTGAAATTAAATTACACTTTTCCAAACATTGTTTTATATTACGTACAGGGATCTTCAACCTAAGAGCAAACTCCCATTAATACCTCCCACCATAATGAAAATAAGAAAGTTGGCCACCTTATTATCACAGACAACTTTTTTACCATTATTATTTATGAATTTTGATAGTGGTTAATTGAGCAACATGGCCGAATTAACAAAAATAGCCCTCTTGCTGCAACTGCTCAGAACCCACTATTTTCATGTAAAATGCACACAATCCTTCAGTGGCAGAGATACAGTTGCAGATGCATAAACAATATGAATGCTTCCTACACACAGACTGTCACCATAAACAAATAGAAAACTTCAGTACTGTAAGCTTATTAATGTATATTAAATGTTACTTACAGTAAGTATTAAAAATGCCCTCTGCCATTGTGCACTAGGTACAGCAGTATCCCATGGACGCAGGCATGTAGTGTTGCCTAATGAATTGGCTAATGTATTGTATTGCTGCAGTTGAATTTTTGTTTGCACTTTACACAAAAACGGTGGGTCCTGGACAGTTGCAACAAGAGAGGAAATTTTTGCTAATTAGATCATACTGCTCAACTAACCATCATCAAATGTTCATTCATAACTCCTAGCAGTGAAAAAAGTTGTATGCAATAAGAGGGTGGCCACCCGTGTTATTTTCATTATGGCGGGAGGTATTAATGGAAGTTTTCTCTTAGGTTGAAGATCCCTATAACATAAAACAATGTTTGGAGAATTGTAATTAAATTTCATTTCTAATATTTATTTTTTAAAAACTTGTATTTTCAAGGGATTATATCTCCCTTTATGCAGTGAAATCGATACGTCAATAAATACTTAACTTTTATACTTAGTAATGAAAGTATTTTATACTGAAAGTCTTCCCTGGGAATTATAGCACAATTAGTCATTTCAGTAATAAAAAAAAATTAAAAATGAGATTCAAACTGTACTTTATATAATATGAAAATATGTAAATTACATCCTGCAAACATAAAGTAATGCAGGGTTTTCAAAAAGTACATGCTCCATATTTATTGGTGAAGCTTCCTTTAAAAAAAATCACACCAGTTACCCTTAACAAATAACACTGAGCTAGTTTATTCAGAAGATCCTTTACTCTTGAAATAGATTAATATTTCATTAGCAAATCCTCTTTATTATTCTCGCATGAAGCAATTGAAAATGGACATCATTCTTGATAAAACACTCCACTCAATGTTAATAAACATTTTTGGCGACAAGTGGGGATAAAGTTTATGCTGCTAGGGTATCATTTTATTCGTAAGGCATCTGTCTATTTTAATTAATATTTCATTCAAAAGTCTTTTTATTTTTACGTGAGAAATGTTTAAACACAGTCTTGACAGGAAAAAAAATGCGCTTTGACATGCAATTTTTAAATATTTTTCCGTTTAAAATTGATTAATTTTGATTTTTACAAAGTCGCNTAATTAATATTTCATTCAAAAGTCTTTTTATTTTTACGTGAGAAATGTTTAAACACAGTCTTGACAGGAAAAAAAAATGTGCTTTGACATGCAATTTTTAAATATTTTTCCGTTTAAAATTGATTAATTTTGATTTTTACAAAGTCACTCTCATACTAGGGTTTACTGTATGTTATGAGATATGGTACCAAAACAAGTATGTATGGTTATCCATTTATACATTNCTCTCATACTAGGGTTTACTGTATGTTATGAGATATGGTACCAAAACAAGTATGTATGGTTATCCATTTATACATTCATGTTTTGATGTATAGAAGAATTTAAGATGGTGCTGCATGTCAAAACTGTTAATCTAGGTCAAAATACACTGATGGCGTTGCGAGTCAACAGCAATAATTGATTGTTTGCAGCATATGTGTCAATATACTGAATGTGACTTGGCAGTCTACGTGTTTTTTACATTTATTATTGCGAAACAAAACATGACTTAGGATGGAAATAGTTAAAACATCAATACCTTTCTGTAAAACTGACATATGGACATTTAAATAATCCTATTTTGGAAGACGCAAGGTAAAATAATCTTCATTGTACTGAAAGTTAATGTAAATTTTGTATGTTAAAAGTGAAATGTTTTTACATAGTTTACATAAGGTAGTCGGGCAGAAATTAAAAATTGTACATTGCAGTGAAAGATATTTAAATGTGAAGTGCGTTGCATTGGTTTTTTTACTGTATTCCGTTTAGGTAAAAATTGTCCCATATATTTCCCAGTTGATTTTGCATAAGGAATGGCCTCATGAAGTTTGTTGGTTAAATTATGCCTCACCCAGTACGTATATTGAGAAAAATGAACGTATTTGCATAGTAGTTGAGCTTTCCTCAGTAGGAATACTGCTAATTGTTTTCTCTTGTGATATTCAGTTTCATTTTTAGTGTCGTAGCATTTCATAATAAAAACTATTCCTCATCCTAAGCTCAGCTCACAGTAAAAAATCTCTTTTGAGGGTAAGTGCAAAGGGGTGCTAGCTATGAGAATCTCTAACCTCTGAGGTGGAGAGTTATGCTTTATGGTGCGTGACATTGGTGAAGTGAGATGTCGTATACTTTATAAGTGTTCCGTGTAACCTTCAAATGCACCACCATATATGTATCTTTTCTTTTGCTGTGGACAATGATGTAAAAAGCAGAGTTGATATGAACAGTTCATGTCTTGCTAATAATAAGTGCTTTAGGAATGACTTAATGAAACCTAGCAGAACATAAGATATGAGTTAATGTTACAAGTAGGCCACTAGGCTACCAAAAATATATAAAAGGACAGAAATTCAAGTACTCACAGTCTAGTACTTATCAACAGGCACACACACACAAAGAATGAGGACACATTTTTTACGTGGTTGTGCGATTGTGACGTTTTGCTGGCTAGGCCAGCTTTTATCAGGCAGCGAGTTGTAGGACACTGCAATATGGTGGAAGAGCGCTGTTGGTAGTAAACATAGTGGCCAGGTAACAAATTAAGGTGCTGTGGGAAAACTTAAAATTTGCCGATATAGCTTATGAATATGGTTTTGGAGCTGTGATTATCTTATATTAATGCCCATGGGCTGCCTGGATTTTATTATAAATTGATGAGCTACAGTAATTTCCAGCATCTGAGTTCTGAGCTATTACTTGAAGGTGGTGGAGCTCTCACAACTCTGGTGTTGTAGCAGGAGTCTNTTTCCAGCATCTGAGTTCTGAGCTATTACTTGAAGGTGGTGGAGCTCTCACAACTCTGGTGTTGTAGCAGGAGTCAAAATCTTGGTTGTGATGCTGCAAGTGCCACAACTGGTTTGTGTTGTAGGTTGTGAATGTGGCCAGCTATGACTCGTNAAATCTTGGTTGTGATGCTGCAAGTGCCACAACTGGTTTGTGTTGTAGGTTGTGAATGTGGCCAGCTATGACTCGTTTAGTGTCTGCTCTGTGGCGATTCATTCTCTGCCCGAGTGTATTTGTGGTGAGGCCGATGTATTCTGCATTACAGTATTTGCACTGTAGCTGATAAATTAATTTTCTGTTTCACAGTTATAGTTGCCTTGGATGGGGTATGTACAGGTAGTGAATATGCCATTGAAAGAAGTTGAGGGTTGATGGATTGCACAGGAGCCACAGTGTAAACTATTGCAGCGGTGGGATCCTCTGGGGGCGATATTCTGTTTGACATTGTGGTAGGCTGCAGCTTTGGACAAACCATTTTGTTACAGAGGTTAAGTGGCCTTTTGAAGTCCCAGTCTGAGCGGTTTGGACAGCAGGTCTTGTGTTTGTGGTGAGGAAGACAGAATTTTGTATCCAGAGTGGAGAATGGTTCTGAATTTACTTAGGCCTTCATGATGTGGGAGCACCAGGAGTATATCAGAGTTGTTGACCTTGGTTTGTGTTCTGGTATTTGAGATGACTTGCTGTATCTGTTTGTGGATGAAGAGTCTGGGTTAGCCCCTGTCAAGGAATGCTCTTGCTATTTGTTCACACTCTTTGTTGAGATCACTGTTTGTGGAGCAGATACATTTGACTCTTATAGCATAACTGTAGGGTAGGGATTTTTGGCATGGTATGGGTAGAGCTTAGAAATTTTTACAAACCACAAAATAATTATAAATTGTGTATTTGCAAAATTCTGTGATTATTCCCGTATACTCAAAACAGTGACGAAATTGCTTGTTTAAGTGTATCTGAAACCACACTTCTTTTACCGTGAAAACTTACAAACATTTGGTTTTACAATTTTCCATTTGTTATACAGCATTATCTCATTTATTTCACATATGTGCGGATAACAAAATTATTTGCGTGGTGATCACATTCACTATAAAACACAAACAAAATTTTATGTCACGACAACGATTTATAAATTGATTAGTAGCAAAGGTCAATGATTATCGTTGCACGTGTTATTCGTATTGTGTTGAGCTGAATCGCTATGGTGCTTCTTCACGGGCAGAATCATGTGTATTTTTATTTATAAACAAGCATCTCTTGCCAAAAATGTTGATGTGACGAAAGTAAATAGTACATATATATAAAACATGAATATTTTTTTGTGGAGTGGAATAATTACGCACTAAACATTTGCGCCGTATTTGTAAACACTGCAGACTTTACTAATCTTCTGTGCTTTGCGGTTACATTCTTAACTAGCAAATACAGCATTTGCAACTATGTATTGAGCGAGGGTGGTGATTTTATTCAGCTGCTTACGTCGTAAAACCAGTTAATGCCAAAAATAGTTATTGTTTTGGGTCGTGACCGGGAGTTTAAAAGTAAATGTTTTTTTTTTACCAACCCCAAAATGCAAATACTGCAGTGTAAACATTGAGTGGCCGGGAAAAGAGACATACTTAAACACTGCCATGTCTTATGCACAGAAATTTAGTGATAGTGGAAAACAAAAAATTAGAAGACATTGGAAGCAAATTTGTGTAATTTTCATATTGTCAATAAAACAAGAACAAATAGGTTTCTGCCACTTCTTGGTAGAAAAATTTGTACTATGCAAGGAGTACTTTTATTTCATCATTAGTAAAATATTTACTAGTATTTTGTGGTTATGGTGTGGATTTGTGTTGGAGTAATATTGAACTGAATGGGATTTATTAAGTTATTGTTATTGACAAATGAACAAAAGCTGTATTTGGGTGATGTAAAAATCTTGTAAAACTCTAACGCTAGTAAATGTTCTTGGGTATTTTTAAATGCCTGGATAAAGTACAAGATTTACCGCACAAAAATTACTGTGACGTGACAATTTATGTTGCATTACAAGTGTGCTCTTGTAACATTATCCTTTCATTCTTACAGCTAAATATTCTAGAAAATTTTCCACTTAAATATGTACTGATTAAATGAATGTAACAAATTCCATTTAGTTAGGGCGAAATCATTACAGAAATAACAGTCATGTTCTAATAATATTGCATGCATTATTTTGCTATAAAATTTTTTTTGACAAAATCCTCTCATTTTATTTACCGTAAAAGTGGGGCACTAGGTATGGGTGGTAGCTGTCAAAATGAAAGTACTGGAGGTTGTTGGTGGATTTGGTGTGTACAGCAGTTTGAATTGTGCCATTGTGAAGAGTCATCCAAGAATATGGCATATGTTTTGGAGTATGAACTGGGAAACTTGAGAGAATTGTGTTGCGTTTAAGTTGTTCAGAAATTGTACTAGGCAGTCTTCAATGGAAGTCCACATCATGAAGATGTAGATGAAACACATCCAGCAGTGTGGTTGGTGAGTTTTCTTCTAACCTGCCCACCAACCCTCAACTTCTTTCAATATCAGATTCACTAGCCATACATACCCCATCCAAGGCAACTATAATTGTCCAACAGAAAATTGATTTATCAGCTACAGCATAATGCAGAATACATCGGCCTCACCACAAACACACTCAGGCAGAGAATGAATGGCAACAGAGCATAGCTGGCCACATCCACAATCTAAAAGACAAACCAGTTGTAGCACATGCAGCATCACATAAGGATTTAAATTCCTGCTACAGCACCAGAGTTGTGAGAGCCCTACCATCTTCAAGCAATAGCTCAGAACTGATGCTGGAAACTACTGTAGCTCCTAATTATAATAAAATTCAGTCAGCCTCTGGGCCTCAATATAAAATAATCACAGCTCCAAAACCATACTCATCAGCTATACCAGCAAATTTTCAATTTTCTTGCTGCACCCTAGTCTGCCACCTGGTCGCTATGTTTACTACCAACTGCGCCCTTCCGCCATATTGCAGTGTCCTACAACGCGCCGCCTGATGAAGCTGGTCTACTCAGCGAAACGTCACGATCGTGCTCCTACGTGAAAAATGTGTTGTCCTTTGTGTGTGTGTGCCTGTTGGCAAGTACTAGACACTGAGTAGTTGAATTTCTGTCCTTTTATATATTTTTGGTATACTTTCAATACTTTATTTTTCAAGCACATACTACTTTTCTACTGTAGTAATAAAAGTGGCATTATTTTAACAGTGTTTCCCCATAAGTGGGATATCTACAAGAGAAGGCGTGGTGGGTGCCATATATACTACCAGAGGTAAACAAATTTATTTTTAAATAAAAATGGCAATTTTTTTTTTGTCAACTGTTACAGCGTTGCCACTGATATCCTTGATTTTACTTCCTTGACTTTTCCTGACTATCTGATTAATATATAAAACATAATGAATTTTAATTCTCACATTGTACATCCAATATTTTTAGATTTCTTCATAATTTTACAGTATCATATCTGCTTTACACCTTTTCATAAATTTACAAACCAGCACTAGCCGACAGTATGTGAAATGCAGTGCACTGCCATGGTTGTATCCGTGGACATAGTGTTAGGGTGCAGTTTGCACCAGCTATCTTTTACTACCGAACATGTACATTCTTTGACATACATCAGCTCTCTACCCCTTCACTAAATGACAGTGTACATTGTTTGGCAAAACTTAGCAGTGCTTCAACAGCAGAAATTTTCAAGAAAGTTGCAACCAAGTCCTCTGAATTTTAATGTAGAGCTGCAGTATATGAGAGCTTTAGTGAAGGGGATTAGTTGCACCACTGGGCACTCCCACCTCCTGTGTGCTCCCCCCCCCCCC
>NQII01001288.1:395523-409065 GCA_002778355.1 Clitarchus hookeri
GATCCAGAAAAAGTAAGACGATAAACCTTTGAAAATACTTGTTGGTAAGAGAGAGTCCTTGCCATTTTGAAAGCAGCCCTGCGATTAGATAGTTATGCTGATATTGGGTCATCAGTTGTCCACTAGTTTAAGAAGATGGCTTGATATTACAGCCCTGATTGGTGTTTGGACCCACAGTTATTTAGGGAGTTTGATGTTAACAGTAGTACTGCCTTACAGCAGCCAGCATGGCCATGGGCCTCATGAACTCTGCGTAAAGCTGAAATTTTCTTGCAAAATGCTGGTGTTTCAATTGTGGTTGTACAAGGGTACGAGTTGCCTGTGTCTTGCTCAAACGCTCCAAGTGAAGTTGATGCTATAGCAGCCTTTCCACTGCCTTGTGTTTGGCGAGCATGGCATCATCTGGCGTTAGTGTGAGTGAAGAGATTTGGACGGCTCTTAACAGCAAGGTCTTGAGAGCCGATAAGGGTGATTGAGGCGAGTATGGAGTAGCGCCGGTATGAAGGAGCGGGGGAAACGGGAGATCCCTGAGAAAACCCGCCGACCAGCGGCATCGTCCGGCACAATTCCAACTTGTGAAAATCCGGAGTGAACCGGCCAGGGATTGAACCCGGTTCGCCTTGTTGGGAGGCGAGCAGTCTTAACCGCTCAGCCACCGCAGCCCCATCTGGCATTAGTCTTGTCAAACATTGGGCTGCGGAAAACCCTTGTTTGATGTCTCGGGCGTATCTGGTGCAATAAGTCGTTTAGGTGATCCTCCTACCAGTGTGCATGTCGTTCGAAGAGGCTGACTCAGCAACCGATGTTCAGAGTAGGAAGGGAAAACAGCTTCCTGTGCACAAGGAGGGGTGGTGGTTTACAAGAACGGCTGAGCATTCTGTGAAAACAATATTTTGGACAATAGTACGAGACAAAGATGCTCCTGTACCACTACCGTAAGCGAGCTTTCTCTGGCAAGTGGGTCACGTGTATTTTGATGTGTAGTGGAAAAGACTGGTTCAAGAGAAGATGAGCATTTCAGAGTATTCGCACACATGTGACATAAAATACAGAACCACTATTATGTTAGTTGTATGTGTTTGAAGTGTGTTTTACCTTGATTTTTATTTGAACCCTATTGAATATAATTTTTATGTTCAAGGAACCATCATCAAAACTATTTGTTTTTACTTACGTATCTTATATGTGTTTTTAAGTTACAAAAATATGCTGATGAGTGGTTTGTGCCATTTTTGTAGTTACTAACCACTGGTCTTTAGGAAAGACCAGAACTTTGGTAAAAACTACCAAATAAACATAAAGTCTTTCTTTAGGTTTCATTTCTTTGTAGTAATCTCAGATCCTGTAAATTTCTAAAGAGTAATTTTGACAGACATTTATGGTAGTACTATTTAGAATCGCTGTTGCCAAAATTTCTAAAACTCTGTGGTTTGAACAGTTGCTGATATAAATGTACTTGATGCAGCAAGACCACATTACATTCCATTAATGGTCAGTGTGTTACTGGCAGGTGGTGTTTCTTGGCACTCGTTTTGACAGTTGTAAAAGTATATTTTTGGCCAAGCATTTATCCATTGGTCATTAGATGTGCCTGACTTTGTGTGCATCTCTTACTGGTCAGTTCTTTATAATTGGTTAGTCCAGAAATGAGACTTGCAGAACTTCCATATTTTTATGTATGCTTTGGTAAATTACATAATAGAGAAACTATTTACCAATAAAGTATTTTATTAGCAAATTAACAAATTTTGGCTGAATATTTCAATGTTAACAGTATAGTGCAGCCTTGTTGACTTTTAAGAAATATGCTTTTAAATGACAAAATCAAGGTATGTTGCTAGTGTTCAAAATTTCATTTTGAAAAATTGTGTTAATTTGTGAGAACTGGCATAGATGTAGTAGAGTGGTACCACAACGTGAAAATTTTCTGTGGTGATTCTGAGAGAGATGGTGGGCGTAAACAGATCTGTAGGCTGAAGTTGGATGTGTTTAAACACTTCTTGAAGTCCACCATTATTTTGCAGTATTGGGCAGTTGTAGGATTTTAAGCAGAGCTTGTATTTGCATAAGTAATATACTAGTATATTCAGTAAACTAGCATGAACAAAATAATTCATTGGCTTTACGTACTGATGTGTTCATATCTTCCAACTGTTTTACAAATTAAAACTTTAATAATGTTCATAAACCTGATGCCTAGATGTGTTAGTTGAGCAGAACCGCATTTATGCTGTGAAATTGTTTATTTTCCAAAGATACACTACTTGTCTCTAATTAGGTGTGGTTTTTAAAGTGTCTTAGCCCCAGTTGGTGGTGTTTTTAAAGTCTGCAGTATCTTTAATTTTTCATACTGTACTAAACATGTAAGTATAGACTGTTCACTGTAAAGTGAGCACTTTTGGGGCCTTAGTTACTTTTTCCTTTAACCACCTTTTTAAATAAATATTGCCATGTAAGTAATAAACACAGTGTATATATCCCACCACACTCGGAAGTTAACATCTAAGGCAAAAATAAAATATATTTATTGACTATTATTCCAAATGAGAGGGCTTTCAAAAGTGCTTACATTACTGCCTGCACATAGTTTGTAAACTTATTTTGCTCTCATATTTCACAGAAAAATTACGATGCTTAATTAGTTACGTGCGTATAAAAATTAAAAGTCTGCATTAGACACCCAGCATGCTCACTTGCAAATAATTGGATTTGCAGACATAATTGTGCATCAATCAAAGGAAGAAGTACTTGCCTAATTTTTCTTTTACATTATAGTAATATACTCCTCTGTTTCTTGATCCACTTTTTCGGGCACTTCCTTGCTTTGTTGCTCATATTTGTTTTTGTTCATCAGGAATTTCTCATTTCATTGTGTGTAACAAGAGCTGTGTCCTTTGTACAGGTATTCCAATAAAAACCACTCCCCTCTTTTTCTCTACTTTTGCATCTTTTACACGGATAGCTATGGCATTGCAGTGACTTAGAAAATACTTCACCAGTAAAAACACATTTCACCCCCTATACACAGAGTTAAACACAGTGGGACAAGGTTGTGCAGCCTACCTCAGTATGTTTTTAGATTAATTTCTCATATGAAATTTTTAAAGTCTGGAGGTAAAAATATTAGGATGCCTTATTGAAAACATTTAGTATCAATATTGTGCAGCTTAAAGTTACAACAATTGATATTGGTAAAACATACTATAAATTTCCATTTAATATTTTTGTTATTTTGTAACAAAGAATTGGCCGAGTATTGATGTTTCTAGTAAAGAGTTCAAGTGTGTACCAAAGCTTACCTTTGTGAATATGAAATTTTGGAAACTGGTTCCATGCATACCAACAAATTGAATTTCCTTATATGTAAATTTTTTTTTATCAAGGTTGGTAATATTAAAAATAAATATGCTTGGTTGTGGGGAGGGGGGATGAAAGGAGCAGGACTGTATCTGATGTTCAGAGTGGGCATGTGGATTCCATTATGGGGTTTTATTTGGCTGACTGGGTGGCAGTACATAATGAGCGTAGTTGAGATTGCTATGAGGAAAAAAATATTGTGTATATTTTTTTTTGTGTTTAACTTGGAAATTATGAATGTAATGCCTTTTTCCTTAAAAAAAAAAAAAAAAAAGTTCCATGGTTTTGTATAACCACATAATTTAAAAAACAAAAATCCACTCTGTTTTGGAAAACACAAATATGTACTGTAAACCATTTTCAGAAAATTAAACAATATTTGCTGAAAGGAATTGTTTGAGTTGATTTTAAGTTCTGTTCATTCTGAGCAAAAGTTAGTCTAATAAAATTTCAGAAATGGCCACAAGTCAAAACTATTTAGAAATTTCTCAAACTTTTCAAAACGCTGAAACAGTACTTAGATTAATGTAACTTCAAACAATTTTTTCACTGAAATAATTTCATTGGTGCTAAAATATAGTTTTTCTTATATATCAAATATTGAAATAACGATTTTGACATTGGATTATGTGGAAACTATGGAATAAATAATGTTTTAGGGAAATGGCAAAATAAACAGTATTAAGCACAAATATAAAATAATATATTTCTTCCTTAAACGTTAGGTTTATTTATTTTTGCATGTGTTTTTTTAATTGTCATGCAGTCCAAAACCAAACGTGTAGCTTTGTTATCACAGAAGGCATGTCTGTGTTGTATTGGTGTCTATTGACAGCGAACTTGCAAGGCCTTGTCTCCTCAGTACACTCTGCCTTTCTTCAATCACAGTTTTAACAGAGTCATTGCGGGTTGCCAACTGATAGGTAGTTCTGACCTTTCTCTCACCCCCTCTGTTTTGTTTGTTTGTTTGTTTGTTTGTGTTAGTGTGGTTGTTGGTCTTTGTCATGGAAAATACTCTAGAGAAATTCAGAGGTGGTACCCCCATAACCCTGTCTCAAGTGTTGCCTATTGCAACAAGGATCGGAGCAAGGTAACTTAGTCGACAATCACTGGAACATCCTCACTTCTGTGCATCTCACTCTTAGATTGCAATGGGTATCCTATAAAACAATTTTTTATTTATAGACTACTATAAAATATCACAATTTTTGTATGTATATGTACTTATTGTTTCAAAGCAAACTTCTTGACAGTTGATATGAGGTAGCAGTGTAAGCAATGTACTCTTTACTCTCACTAAAGTCAATCGATACTACTCACTCATAAAATGATAGATATGAATTAACTCTTTCTAATAAATTGGCTATAGTAATATGTAATAAAAATCTTCATTTATATTAAAAATAATTACTTATGTTTAAGTAATAAATAATAATCTGATCAGTTATTATAATTTTATTTAACCTAATTTTTTTATTATCAAACTGTAAAGTATTTTAGATCTGTCGTCGACCATCCTTCCTGCCCCCAGCTTCAAGACGTCTTAGACTGTTGCCTAGTTCGCCCATATAGTCATCACCAGCCCTGATTGCAGCTAGTATGTTCAAAGGTTTAAGCATAGGCCATGCACAACCACTGACTCTATTCATATTTTCAACACTCAAAAGTGGAGATAAAAAGGCTAGAATTTTTTGTTTCACTGAAGTATAAATATGCTTCATGTCTATAAAGTTGCAAAAAAAAATTTAGCATTAGTTTTGCATACCTCTTGTGTTTCAAAGTAGTAAATGTAATGTGCCAGCTAATTTATGTTCCCTGCAAAGTTAGTATCTCTGGTAGGTTTCTCTCACCCCCTTCCCCTTCCTAATTTGCTGTTGAGAGAGTTTGTTGTGATTTATTCTGTGTCTAGAATTAACCTGCTTGTACAGCTTTGGCCCAAATGAACAATTGCTTTGGAGGCTTTGAGGAAAGTGTCTGTGTTTTGCAGCTCTGTTTCTAGAGTAAACAGCAACAGCTGCTGCATATCTCGTTGTTAACCACTTCATAATTGCTTTATGAATTGGAAAATTTAAACAAAGTTCTTACAATAAAAAGTTACCAAGTTCTTAAATTATTTTTTATATAGTCATGTAACAAAGTTTCTGATGCGTAAATGAAAAACAAGATGATTCATGATTGAACACCAAATTTTTTAAATGTTTAAAAATTAATCTGATTTTTATATTTATAATTCATTATACAATTGTTGGCGAGTAGCCAATTTTACATGTCGTCAGTTATGTTGCTTCAACTGTTTTAATGTTGCGCTGTTCATCCAATTGTTTTCATATATTTATACAAGAAGTAAAAATGTGTATCGCAACATTTTTTTTTTATTCCACATGCATTGCGCTTATAAATTATGATAAAGTTAAAAACTTTTGGATGGATTTGTGCCCATTATTTGGTGAGCCTTGAGCAGATATACATAGATTGTCTCTCTTCATCACTGTATACGTGTTTGTAGGTGTGTTGGTAAGGATTGTGCAGGAAGACTTGATGACTGCATTATAGCTGCACTGCAGTAGTTAAATCATAATGTACAGGAAATCTTCTCTGGTAAGAGATTGGTTTAAAAACCATGATGAGAAATGCACCCTATAGTTTGCGAGTGGATAAAGTACTAGTAAATATTACATGTGCTTTTGTTAGATTTGTATGTAGTTTTTAATGTTCTCATTGAAGCCAAATTAATATCTGTTAAACTGAAGACATCAATTTAAGAACTCCCTTGTATTTATAAAGGGTTTTCTAGAAAATGTGAAATGGAAATACATAAACACCAAAGTTTGGTTGCTTTGCAAAACAAATGCAACACATTCAATTGTAAAAAAAAAAATAGGTATTGGAAAATTTAACATGAAATCTATTTGAAACCAGCAGGCTGATTATGAACTACCGAATATGCATGCACAGAGTGCTAAAGAAACACATGCCTCGAGTAGTGGATACAAACCTATCTGTGTTAGGCTTTTTCATTATGTTTCTGCGTAGCTTCTGCTAAAACGAAGATCTGATGTCAAAAAGTACGAAATGTAAAGATTAAAAGTTTACCAATAATATCTGGTTATAGAGTAATAAAATGTGAACTTGTTTAAATAACTAATATTTTATATTTATGTATTTAAGAATTTTAGTATATTTCATGCTTAAAAAAAGATTATTTTCCTTTAATATTGATTGAATGAGATACATTATGTGAAATGAAAAATTATTTTGTTGTGTGGTAGCGGCGACCCTGACGAAACCATAGCAATGTGATTGTATACATAAAATACTCCATCTGAATTTTTTTTTCCGTTGTGAAATTACATTCATGCAACATTTAAAAAATGTATTTAACTTTATTTGTATATGAATCTGCGCTATACAGAGATATCTGTGTTTTATGTAAAAATGTGTTAGTTCTATTTTTGTGTGTTATGACTCACCCAAATGTATCTCCCCAAATATATATATATATTCTCCTGATAGGCAAAGTGAGAAGTAAAGGTTAGGAAAGTCATATGTAACAAAATTTAAATTCCACTTTAATTATAGATGTAATAAGTGATGTGAACGTCCAAAGATAATACAATACGTCTTGCAGAATATGAGGCAAAGTGTTTTCATTATAATTCTTATTAACCTATATTTTTTTACGTGAGTTAATGGTAATCAAGGTAATATTGTAACTTAAGATTGCAAAACTGAAACTAATAATGTTTTCTTCATGAATAACATGTCCCATGACAACGTAGCGGCTCTGATGGACAACAAATCAGATTCAGTTTATTAATTTTACATTATGAGATTCATGACCTATAAAAACCACATTGTGAACATGTATAATGTACAAATATATAACACTGAAATCTAACCTACAAAGACTGCTGTAACTAATATCTTGCGAATAATTTAGTGCTTTACATATTGTTAGAATATATTACGTTTTTGATCAACTAGCTTCAAGTAAATTACATGTGGGTTTGTACTCCCATCTTGCGATTACAGCCGCCCTGTCGTCATCATACTCCGAAATTTGCGGTGTAATAACGAAACGCAAGACATTCATACTCGGCGTGCTTCCAAGCGCTTCACATGCAGAGAAAATTGCTTCTCAACTAATTGAATCTTGCGATATGTGGTGTTCATAATCAGTCCACTGGACCTATAATTTACTAATTTAAAATTTATACATACATATTTTTAGGAAATTTTTTATGTAATGAGATCTGTGTGTTACACCATGTATTGTTGAAGTTTTTCATTTTTAAAAAAAAATATTAATTTAGCTGTGCTGGTTTGTTTTTATAAACAGAATTAAGTATTTTGGTGTAGAATGTTAAAAATTAGGTTGATTTAGAAATTTTATTAGTTGCCACAACATTTTGTGTTCAGCGAGTACCAAAAAATTACACTGGCCGACCCATTTTTGGTTTAGCCACATTTTTAGTCTTTTTCTTTAAATTTGATTTGTTTTCAAATTAATTTATTGTTAACGTATAGACTTCACTCTATAGCTCATCTCTTAACTAAAGCAATCTGTAAGCATGTTTTTTTAAATACATTCTATGAGTGTAACATAGTGTGCATAGACTACTAGTTTACAACTATGCAATAGTGCATGTTAACATGTATTTTTTGACCTACCAAAATACGAGTTGGCTGTAAACAGAAGTTAGTTGATAATCCAGGTATGAAAAAAATTTAATTTATATTTTTGTCATGTAAAACTGCATTTAAAATTAAATTCTACTTTAATTTGATAAGAATGGAAATTAAGGTTAGCTAATTGTGAATCCTATATTGTCCATTGCTTCATACCTTGTAAATGTAATGTGTGTTTGAATTGTATGTGGTTAGTTGACTCAGGTGCTGCAAATTGTAAGCTTATTATTATTATCAAACAAATTCTGGCAAACATTTGCTGTTGAAATTTTTATGAATTGTTTAGAATGGCCAGCACATTGATGGTTGTGTGGAAAGTTAAGTGCTGGCATGCCTTATCTTTGTATGTGTACCTCAAGTATTTGATGATAAATTGCACCAGTTTTACTTTTGTCTAAATGTTTGTACTGTTCCCATTTTGAGTGGCAAGCTTGGTTCCTGTGGTTGATTGGTTGGCAGGCAGCAGAAAGGCTCGAGTGTGCTCTTTCGCAGTGTACACAACTACATACAGTATTTGTGAATTTTTTTTGTTTTTGAAATTGCATGTATTATGTTTTAACGGAACCACACATTTCGGAAACTGGCAGTGATATAAATAACGTGTGTTCTATGCTATAATCTCTGTAAAGTATTACTTCACCTTTCATGAAGTTTTGTGCATTCTTATGTGGGTTACGTAACTAGCAATTTTTTTTTTATTTCAGGTTCTTTTAATGTTTTAAGACTAATCTCGTGCAGTGCCTTCCATACTCTAGCCAACAAAACAGGGTTTGTTTTAAAAAAACCTTAGTTGGTGGTGTTTTACTCATTTATGTTTTGTACATGTGTTACTTTATCAGACCTCTCTAAAGACAAAAATAAAGTTGTAGTATAGCTTTCAGCTTTCACAGTGCATTGAAACAAATTTTGAGTGTAAGAAATTAGAATTGCTGGGTTCATTTCACTCCTTTTCACCTTCTGTTACCTATTGTGCTATCTATTAATACACTCTGTTTTTCTTACTAGACTGTATATTTTACAGTTTGTTCTTTATTGTACACAAAATTACAACACATGAATAGTTGGGATTTAAAACCACATTATTTTTATTCTATGGAATTAGAAACACATTACATTATGACTTTCACCCACATGGTTGAACAAACATGTAAAATAAATTGTCAGGTATGTTCCTCCATTGTTCTTAGAAAATTTTCTTTGCTGCTACATCAGTACAGTAAATCCTGCTATAGCATCATGGTTATGTTCCTGTTTTAGTGAATAGCATTTGAAAGTTACATTAGGTCACTTTTTTTCATGAAATGAAAATTAATTTATTGAAACTAAAATGAAAATGAAAAATAATTTTATAAGAGCTGACTTATAACAATGTTGGATGAAAATCCTAACACTACCAATTTTGTCATTAAATATTGTCACACTTTTAGCATATTGTTAACAAAACAGGATTAAACTTTTGTAACACAATTACTGATTGTATATTATAACAGTACTGAAGAATAAGTTACATGAGTTGACTGCCTAAGGAAAACAATTAATGCTGTAATAAAATCCTTGAGGAATTCAGCATAGGAAAGAGGCTGTGTAGAATTTAACATTAAGGTGGTTCCAACATTTTGAATCTAGTATAATGCAATTTTTTTTGTTGTACCATAATGGAAAAACACAAATAAATGAACAGTCAAAAATGTTTAGTTTTAGTAAATTAAACATTTGGTTTTTATTATTATTATTATTTTGTTTTATTAAAGTTCTTGGGGGGGGTTTTATTACAGTAGTATTTATTCCTTCATTAAACAGCCCTTTCATGTAATATGTTTTTGATGTGTGTACAACTGAAATATTTTTGTTAGTATTGTTATACTATACGTTAACATGAGAGTACCACACAGGTTTGATTATGTATTTTAAACTGAGTTTATTGATAATGTGTCGCAATATGTTTAATAATACCATATACTGTATTAAGAAAAATTATTTAAAAGTTAGGTTTTTTATTGTTTAACTTTCTTTAATGTCTTGTAAAATTATTTTTTGTTTTAGTATCATAAAATTTAATAACAAAATTTTCATTTCATTGAACCAAAAGTATAATAATTTATGTTTATATAGTTGCCTTTGATGAACTACTTTGTCCCAATATAGGACACTTGGAAGAAATACTGGAAACCACTTTTATTAGCGAATCTTGTAGGAATTTTTTGAAATTGTATCTGTTGTAACTACATATCTGCTCGCATTGTAAACAGATAAAATTTCCAGGAAATTAGTATCTTATTGCTACCAGTGGGTCAAAAGAATGTGCCATAAGAATTATTTTTTTTGGAGAGAGGGGCAGCTGGGCGACAATCTTCAAACAACTCATAGCATGTAGTGCTTGTGAAAATGGTTTCTAATTTTTGTTGTGCTGCATAAGCTGTGTCAAGCATTGGGATATTATGTACAGTGGAACAGCGTTATAACGATAGTCGACACTGGTAAAATAAATTATCGCTATAGGGAGTTATCGTTAACAAAATTTACTGTGCCCGTAATTTCTTTTATTGTATTTGCCATTGTAGATCCTGTGTTTAAAGAATGCCGTAAACTATGCGTATGCAGTGGCAAGTTACAGTAGAGCGTCGATTATCCCAAACAATTGGGGACGGGGGGTGTTCGGATAACAAAACTGTATATGTAGTATGTACATATATACATATATCCAGGGTGTTTTTCCTTGTTGAATTGACAGAAAACACGTGTTTTTCAACAATTTTCTATTTTTGTATGGCTATTTTGACCCTAACTCAGGTCCTCATCAGGCTAAAATAATACAATATACATTAACTATAAGTTTTTATAAAATTTACAATTAATTTCTGATAGAAACACGTCAAGCTTCCGCAACAGACTGATATATTTGTTCCTTTTTAGCACATACATAGTTACAGTTCAATATAGATGGCGCCACTAGACGTATTTATTTTGATACCAACTACGGAATACCAACACCCCCACTTATCGAAATAAGCAAGTTATTTGGATAACATAGGCACAATACCTATCTTGTTCATAAATTTATAATGTTTTAATAAACATACCCCCTTTGTCAGCAGGTCAGCAGGCATTTCCCCAGTGGGAATATATTTAATTTTAACAAATTTATTTCTAACAACATCTCTTATATAGTGAAATCTTACATCTATATGTTTGGATCTATTATGACACTGGTGATTTGTGGCCAGTTTCAATGCACTTTGATTGTCACAATGCAAAGGAATTACACAATGACTATCAGTAAGTTCATACAATAACTTTCTTAAATATACAGCTTCTCTTGATGCTTCTGAGAGAGCAGTGTACTCTGCCTCAGTACTGGACAGTGATACTGTTTGTTGCTTCCTACTCTGCCACGAAACAGCTGATCCTGACATAATAAAGCAAAAGCCTGTATAGGATTTTCTATCTAAAGCATCACTCGCCCAATCGGCATCAACAAAACCTTCTAAGTCTAGATCAGTATTACTATATTTTAAACAATAATGTTTAGTACTTTGTAAGTATCTTAGTATCCTTTTAGCATAGTTCCAATGCACTTCGCTATGACAACTATTAAATTGGCTAAGGTAGCTAACTGAATATGCTATGTCTGGCCTAGTCAACACCGCCAAGTACATTAAACTTCCAATTAGTTCTTGATAAGGAATGTTAGGTTCACATTTTTCTGGCTTACCTATATTTAGTTTAGACTCAATTGGAGTATCAATAGGTTTACAATCAGACATATTAAATTTAGACAAAAGTTGTTCAATATAATGTTGTTGATCAACAGTAATAATACACCTTTTCCTGTCCATATTTATTCTCATGCCTAAATATTGCCTAACGGGTCCTAAATCCTTTAATTTAAATTCTGTACTTAATACATGCTTTAATTTCTGTGTCTCTAAATCATTATTTGAAAAAATCAAGAAATCATCAACATAAAGCCCAATAATGATTTTTACATCATCATACATTTTTGAAAATAAACATGGTTCACAAACACTGTTTTTAAAACCTAAATTACATAATAAATCTTTAACTCTTTGGTACCACATTAAAGATGATTGTTTCAATCCATAGATGGCCCGCTTTAATTTTAAAACTTTACCATGACTTTTGTTTACAAAACCTTCAGGCACTGACATATAAATGTCTTCTTTTAAATGACCGTTCAAGAATGCGGTAGTTACATCAAGATGAGTAATGTCCATACCTATCTTTACGCTTAAAGCAAAAAGCAACCGTAATGTGGAATGCCTCACAACTGGTGAAAAAGTGTCAGTATAATCTACACCTGGCTTCTGTGTGAATCCCTTTGCTACAAGCCTAGCACGGTAGCGCACGTTATTGTCAAAGTCAAGTTTTTTATTTAGCACCCATCGACACTTCACAATTGACACATCACCTGGATTGTCCACCAGCTCCCAAGCATCATTTGCGTCAAATGACTGTAGCTCCTCCTCCATGGCCTGCTTCCACTGATCTTTCTCTGGCCCTTCAATAGCCTCTGCAAACATAATCTCACCTGCAGCTGGAACAGTACTGGAAAGGCACATGTTACTGAAGCCATACCGCTGCGGTTGTTTCCTTTCGCGCTTGCTTCCAACTGTAACACCTGGATCTGGAACAGCCACCACTGGTTCTAGACGCTCCTCGGATGAACTCTCTCGTGCGGTTAATGTTTCATTACCGTCAGCATAATCTGATGAATAGTTCTGTGATTCTGAATCATTGTGTTCACATTCCCCCACTGAATCACAGCTCTGATCATGCTGCTCTGGTATGATTTCAGTCGGAATCCAAGTCGCAGGATCTTCAACTGTTTCCTCCATACCAAGTTTATCTTCCATCACAACTATGTCTCTGCTAGTGCTGACTGTATTTCTGCTTGGATCATACACTCTATAGCCCTTGACATTGTCCGCATATCCAACAAGTATATGGTGTTTGGATTTCTTGTCCCACTTTGCTCATTTTTCTCTTGGAACATGAACCATCACCATACTCCCAAACAAACGAATGTGACTAAGAGTTGGTTTCTTCCCATACCACGCTTCATAAGGAGTTTTATCATGCAATCCTGAAGCAACGGATCTGTTTTTAAGATAAACAGCTGTATTGGCTGCTTCAGCCCAAAATCTTTTCTCCAGCTTTGCATCATACAATAAACATTTACCTTTCTCGACAACAGTTCTGTTCGCTCTCTCACACAAACCAGTTTGTTCAGGTGTGTACACATTTGGTCGTTGATGTATTACACCTTCTTGTTTCAAATACGAATCAAACTCTTTGTTGCAGAACTCTAGTCCATTATCAGAGCGCAATATCTTTATTTTCAAAAATGTATGATGATGTAAAAATCATTATTGGGCTTTATGTTGATGATTTCTTGATTTTTTCAAATAATGATTTAGAGACACAGAAATTAAAGCATGTATTAAGTACAGAATTTAAATTAAAGGATTTAGGACC